>QRFJ01000645.1:74599-256604 GCA_006176705.1 Cocos nucifera | reverse complement strand
CCTAATTACTTCGATCACTGTCAGATAGTGATGTACTTATGGGATCCAATTTTGATAATCAGTATCGAAAGTTGAATTTGGTTCAGCAGCATGAAAGGATTCGTGCTGGGTTTCTAAGTTCAGTGAAAATAAAATGTCCAAAATTAATCCAAATCAGGCAGAGTGCTTCTAATATAAGAAATAAGATCATAGGAGGAAGAATTGCCCTCAATGTCTTGCTTTTCTTGACTCTGACAGGCTGAACAAGATAAAAGAGTTACTTGTTAAGGATGTTATATAATAACATCTTATAATTTTTCTATTTGTGATTCTACTACCTAGTGTTCTGATGGAAAAGATGTAGGATTTCATGCATGAATTTCAAAATTTTTTGAAATATAACACAGCAAAAGTTGTAAATTAAATCATTTAATCTATGAAAGCATATAATCAAATTACTAAATCCTACAACTAGGATCTATAATATTTCATAATGCATTCTTAAATTTAAAAATAAAAGGATTGGTATTAATCAAATTAATACCCTAATCTAGAACAATTCTAAATCTAAATCCTAGATCGCATCTAGATGAGAGAAGAGATCAAATCTCTTTCCTTCGTGCAGGTCGAGAACTCTATGGTTGATTCTCGTTGTTGCTTTTGGAGCCGCATATGCGTTTAGCCTCTACAAAAAGTCCACACGAGACTGCAATAAAATTGAAGATTCGTCGAACGAAGATCCGCTCGAAGTACTAACTTCTCACGGATTTCTTCAGATGGTTAATCTAAAATTTATTCTTTAGATCTCTTGGATATTCTAAAATATGAAGAATAAGAGAAGGAATAAGAAAGAAATCCAACTTTTGGATCTTCTATAAATCAAAAATAAAATACATTAGAAAAGATCCTAAGAGAAGACAAATCTTCTCTTTCAGAACATTAATGATTAATGTCCTAAAAATATATTTATGCTAGGACAAGAGAAGACCTTCTCTCTTAGACATATTTTATGCTTTTGGATCTTACACTTGCTGATTTTTCTCATGAAAAAATCTAACATAATATGAAGAAGAAAAGGTTCTTAAAGAAATCCTAAGAGAAGACCTTCTTCTCTTCTTCTTCTCTCATCAGGAGATCATGTCCAGAGTTGATCACTATATCCCAACACCTTAGAGCACAAATCTCCATGCCCTCTTTCTCTCTCTTTCTTAGATTTTTATCATATAAAAATCACATAAAATAAATAAGAGAAAAATACTTAAAAGAAAAACAAAGAGAAGACAATCTTCTCTTACCTTTTTTTCTTCAAGACATCAATATTTGATGTCCAAAAGAAAGGGCCTTCTCCAAGATAATTGGCATCTTAATCTTCCATGCCTCCAAGCCTCTTTCTTCTGCTTTTCCATGGAAAAACACCAAGAATTTTTTCACGCCACAAAGAGATAGGAGGCACACCCTTTTTTTATAGCTTGGACTAGGTCAAAACCTAATCCAACAAGGAGTTTGTGGGGGGCGTCCAACTCTTGGATGCCTCCGACGTCCAACTCTTAGATGCCTCCCCCTAAATTTTAGGCATGGAGAAAACAAAAATCACGTAAGGGAGAAGAAGAAATGCACACAAAAATCAGAGGAGAGGGTGCCACAAAAATAGGGGGCGTGGGATGCTTTCCATAGGAAGAAAAGAAGAGTTTCCATAGGAAGAAAAGAAGAGTTTTAAGGGTTTAAAACTCTATATAATCTTTCTTAGTTTGACTCATTCAAACTAATTCCCAAAACTACAGATATATGGGCATGGAGACCACTCATTAGCATGAGAAATCTCATGCCAATAATGGAAAAAAAAAATAGCATGGGTTTTTCTATCTTGATGCAAGGAAAGTGAGAGAGTCCCAGTCCAACTAGAACTCCTCCTATTTGACTAGGTCAAAATAATTTTGAATCTAATTAAAATAGAATTAGTGCAAGCCTAATTATGGATGATCCTAGTCTAACTAAAAATCTAATTAAGTCAAGTTTAAATTATATTTAAATCTAATTTAAATTCTAACTCGATTAAAAATTAGGTGCACTCAAATTTTAGTCCAACTAAAAATTATTTTTTTCTTACAATTGACTTATCTAATAAACTAATTTAATTTAATTTAATTTAATTAAAATTAATTTTAATTAAATTTAATTTAATTAGACTTGATCTCAACTCGATTGCTTAATCAGATTGAGCTAATTAGCAATTCAATTGCTAATCGATCCTCTTACAATACTTGCATTAGATCAAACATCAATCGCATTGAATATTTAATCTTAGAATGATTTTCAATCATTGATTAATCATCTGATTAGATTATAATCTCTTATGTATGTGATCCCATAGGTTCGAACCTAAGCTGATAGCATAGGAATCAATTTCTATCCCAGTCGAAGTAACCATCTAGTAATGGTTACCGACGTCCGAATAGGTCGAATGTATGCAGAACAATATTCTTAGAATCTTGATCCATGGTTATCGTATAATTCATTCTTTTGACTAATAATGCTCAAGACAACTTCGAGTATATTGTCAATACTCATATAAGTCATCTCTATTGTGTCTCAAAATTTTATAAATTTTGTAACTCCTCATGAGGATTACCCAAGCCTAGATTTTGTAAAATTAAAACACAATGAGTCATTCTCTTCCTGAAGCTAATCAGGAGTGGTCAATCCCATCTTGACTCATACATCAACTTCATAAGTACTTGACTGTACCTAAAATCTTTGAACCTATATTAGAAATACAGGCAGTCTAGTACTAAAGTACAGTGAGTTGCTTCAAATCATCATGGTGATCTCAGATCGGAGGAACATTTATATCCATTGGCCTTAACTAGCTACTCTTGACAGTAGAGTGCTACATTGATCACGTTCAGTGTAGATATACTCCTACATCTCATCTGGATATAATACAAGTATCTCCACATCACTTGGTTACGAGGACAACCAATGCATATGGCATACAATGATCTACACTCGATAAGTTATCATTCTTATTAACAACTTATCATTTGATCGTGAACAGTTTAAGAACCATCTGATAAATTCTTCTTTATCAATAAATTATGGTTCTAAGAACTTCATCATAATTTAAGAGTTCATCTAAGAAAGATAGAACTTTTATGATGAACCAGCCAAATAACTATTATTATTAGATAATTCATATACTAATTTCAATCATCTACAACTTAGATGATTGACTTTAGGACATATTTTTCAACAGCTAGGTATTAGATACCGATAATCTTATACAAATCATTGTAAGGACTTCAGGTAAGTAGAATATTTGAAAATGATGAGAGATTCCTGAACATGAGGAATGGAAGTCCTATTTTAATCCTAGCTTTAGGAATCATCAAGCTAATTTTCAAAACAAATATTATCATTTTCAGTGATTATTATTGTTGTCTGTAGTTTATGGTGAATATGATTTTTGTTGGCCTTTTGGCTAAAGATGGTCATCATTTATCAATAAAGAGAGATTATTATAATATTATTATGAATGATATTACAATAATGCATTGATAACAAAATTGACATATACATTTTATCACTACCTATTAAGTATAATGTACATATTTAATAAACACTCAAGTTAGATAATATCATGGATACCTACTTTTGGCATTGTAGGCTTAGTCATATTAACAAGAACAAGATAAATAGGTTAATCTTAGAGAAAAATCTTGATATTAATGATTGTAAATTATTGTAGACCTGTGAGTCTTATCTTCTTAGGAAGATGATAAAGTCATCTTTTACTGGAAAAGATGAAAGAGTTGGTAAAGTTTGAAGTCTCATATATAATGATGTATGTTGACCTATGAATTCAAGTGCCAGAAAAGGATATCAATATTTTATTATATTTATAACTGACCTATCTAAGTATGGATAAATCTAACTCGAATCATTTAAAATGTTCAAATAATCTTATAATAAAGTAGAAAAATAAACTAAAAAAATATTAAATTTTTTGATCAGATCGAGGAGATGAATACTCATTTAGTGAGTTTATGATATATCTAGAAGAGAATGGAATTCTCTCATAGTGTACTTCTTTCGAAACACCATAGGATAATAGTGTATCAGAAAAGAAAAATAGAACTTTGTTAGACATGGTTCGATCCATGATGGGGTTTACTAATTTGCCTATTTTATTTTTAGGGTTATGCTCTTGAGACTGCTTATTTTTACTCCAAAAATTATTTCGAATAAATCTATTGCAAAGACTCCAAATGAGATATGGATCAAGCATAGACCTAGACTCCCTCATCTTTAGATTTGTAATTGTCTGGTCTACATGAAACATTTGCACATAAATAAACTTGGATCCTGATTTGATATATATTTAATTATAGGGTACCCTAAGAAAACTAGGGGTTATTACGTTTACCATGCTGAAGAACAAAAGTTGTTCATCAACAGTAGGATATTCTTTTTGAAAAAAAAAAAATTTAGAGAAGAAACTGATGCCTATAAAGTTGAACTTAAAAAGTTCGACCGGTAGAAGAACCAACATAATCTAGTAAACCTACAGTATCGGATTTGATTAGATCAAATCTAAAGTCCATTAATTTGGCATCATTAAGGAGATTCGGTAGAATAATAGTTAGCGGGATAGATACTTTGGTATCTAGGTCCAAAATGATGATCCTATTGAGCTTGATCAGAACAATGAGATTTCAATCACCAAGAAGGATGCTATGCAGAAGTCTAACTCTGAGAAGTGGCTTGAAGCCATTAAATTCGAATTAAAGTCCATGAAGATCAATAGTGTATAGACACTAGTTGATTCACCTAAAGGGATAAAATTCATTGGGTGCAAATGAATTTTCAAAAGGATCAAAATGGCATAGATAGGAAGATGGAGACCTATAAAGTCCGTTTGGCTGTCCTCTCAGAGTTGGAATATACGTTTTGAATGCATGTCTTTGTTATGAATGAAGATGAACCCTGCATTTTAAGTGGACATTAGGTTCTATAGTATTATTTCTTGTGTTGTTTGTAGATGACATTCTCTTAATTGGAAATGATATTCTAACATTATAGAAAATAAAGGTTTAAGCTGTCATCTTTATTCTCTATGTAGGATTTGAAAAAAAGCATCCTACATCCTAAGGATGAAGATCTATAAAGATAGATCTAAAAGGATGCTTGCATTGTCCCAATTCATGTGCAAGACTAGATATGGTATACTCATTAGAGATAGTGAGCAGATACCAGTCTGATTCGGATGAGAACTATTAGAAGATTGTATAGACAATCCTTAAGTATTTGAGAAATACTAAGGTCTAATAACTCATATATAGAGAAACTGACTTAAAACTTATAGGATATTTTGATTCCAGTTTAAGTTAGATCAAGACAATAGCAGGAGAGTGTTGGATTATAAATTTATCCTATATAGAAGAAGCAATATGCTGGAAAAGTTTTGAGTAGAACACTGTAGCCAATTCTATTAGCAAGATAGGATATATTATGACATCTGATGCTGCCATGTAGGCTGTGTGGTTGCAAAGGTTCATTTGCAAGCTGGGAGTGACATCCTCTAATGATGGTCTAGTCCTAATATAGCACTAGAACCATATCTCAGGCTAAAGAACTAAAGATGCATCACAGGACTAGCATACTCTACATCGCTATTACCTTAGATTTTAGATTAGGATGACATCTATCTTTAAAAGATCGATGAAAAAAGAGAATTTGACTGACTCATTTACTAAATCCTGGGAACTAAGAAGTTCTATTAGCTCAAGTAGAAGATAAGTATTTAATACTATTCTGATTAGCTTTAGTCCAGGTAAGAGTTGTTAGGAAATGTATCCTAAAGTCAATCATCTAAGTTATAAATGATTAAAATTAGTATATAAATTATTAAATTATTATTATTATTTATTTTATTCATCATAAAATTTTTATCTTTCTTAAATGAACTTCTAATTATGATGAAGTTCTTAGAACCATACTTAATTGATAAAAAAAAAATTATCGAATGGTTATTAAATTATTTATGATCAAATGATAAGTTATTAATAAAGATGATAACTTATTGAGTATAGATCATTGTATGTCATATGCATTGGTTGTCCTCATAACCAAATGGTGTGGAGATACTGGTATGACATATAGATGGAATATAGGAGTATATTTATACTGAACGTGACCAATATAGCACTCAACTGTCAAAAGTAGCTAGTAAAGACCAATGAATATAAGTGTTCCTTCGATCTGAGATCATCATGGTGACTTGCAAGTAATTTACTATACTTTGATGCAAAACTATCTGTATTTCTAATACAAGATCGGAAGGTTTTTGAGTACAGTCAAGCACTTATGGAGTCGATGTGTAAATCAAGATGAGATTGACTACTTCTGATTAACTTCAAGAGCAAATATCTCGCTGTGTTTCAATTTAGCAAAATCTAGATCTGGATAATCCTTGTGAGGAGTCACGAGATTTGCAAATCTTGAAATATAATATGGATGACTTGTATGAGTATTGACAACTAACTCAAAATTTTCTAAGCATTATTGATCAAAGAGCTGAATTATACGATAACCATAGATCAGAGTTCTAAAAATATTACTTTGCATACATTCGACCTATCCAGATGTCGGGTACCATTACTAAATGGTCATTCTGATTTATATAGAAAATAATTTCTGTGCTATCGACTTAGGTTTGAACCTATGGGATCATACACATAAGAGGTTACTACCTAATCGGATGGTTGATCGATGATTGAGAATCGTTCAGTAATCGAATCATTAATGTGAATGATGATCGATCAAGTGCAAGTATTGCGGAAGGATCGATTAGCAATTGAATTGCTAATTGGCTCAATTTGATTGAGCAATTAGATTGAGATCAAGTTTAATTAAATTAGATTTAATTAGAATTAATTTAAACTTGATTGGGTCAAGTTTAATTAGTTTATAAGATAAGATAATTATAAGAAATATTTCTTGTTAGACAAATACTTGAGTGCACCTAATTTTTAATTGACTTAAGATTTAAATATGATTTAAATATGATTTAATTGAGCTTTTAGTTGGACTAGATGTTGAAAAATATGTTTTAAAGTCAATCATTAGCCTATTGATGGTTGAGCTATATTATAATTATAATTAATTTATTAATTAATAAAATATAAAATATATTTTTGATATTTTTTATCATAAGTTTTCATCTTCTAACGAACTTCATTATTGTGATGAAGTTCTTAGGACTATTTATATTCAATAAAGAAAGAATTTATCGATTAGTCCTTAAAACTGTTCATGATCAAATGATAGGCTGTTAATAAGAACGACAGCATCTATCGAGCATAGATCGCTATATGCATATAGGTTGATTATTTTCTTAACCAAAGAATGTGGAGACACTGGTATGGCATACAGATAAGATGTAGGGGTACATCATCACTGAACGTAATCAACTTCAGAGCATTTTGCTATCAAGAATATCTCTGATGGGATATAGGTATAAGTATCCCTTAAACCTGAGATCAATTCAGTGGCTTACAAGCAACACAATGTGCTTTGGTACCAAACTAACTAAATTTTTAATTCAGTAATAGAAGGCTTCTGGGCATAGTCAAGTATTTGCAAAATTGGTGTGTAATCAAGATGGGATTGATTACTACAAGAGTTGGAGAAGAATGTATCACTATATTTCAATAGAGTAAATCTTGGCCAGGATAATCCATGAGATGGATTTGGTATTTTGAAATACAATGTGGATAGTTTTATCAGAATTGATAGTTGAATTCTGAGGTATCCTATGAGTATTTTGGTCAAGGAGATGAATTATATAGAAACTATATCCATATGAGTTCTAAAGATGTTGTTCTACATATTCGACTTATCCGATCGTCGGATATCATTGCTAGATGATCACTTTGATTGGTACATAAATTTATTTATGTATTATCGACTTAGATTCAGACCTATGAGATCACACACATTAGAGTTCATGATCAGATCGGATGGTTGATCAATGATTGAGAATCATTCTAGGGTTAAACGATCAATACGATTGATGTTTAACCTAGTGCAAGTATTGCAGAAGGATCAATTAGCAATTTGATTGCTAATTGACTTAATTTGATTAAGTCAGATGGCTGAAATTAAGTCTAATTAAATATAATTTAATTAGATTTGATTTGGGCTTGATTGGATCAAGTCTAATTGATTTATTGGATAAGCCATGTGCAAGGAAGAACTAGTCCTAGTTCAACTAGGACTTGGATCAATCCAATTTTTTAATTTAATTAAAAAAATTAAATTAAAATTTAATTTAATTTAATTAAGTTCTTAATTGAGCTAGAATCTAATTTAATTGGATTGATTTACTTCTGGTTTGATTTGGTTTGAGAAACCATTTTTGACCAGGTCACATATGAAATCCTGGTAGGACAAGGATTCCATCCTTGCACCACCTATGCCTCATGCCCCCCACATCCCTCTCTCTCTATTTTGGCATGGAATGCCTCTCTCCCTAATCATCATGCATGCCCACCCCTCTCTTCTCTTTCCTATATGGCATTAAGTTATGGTCCAGGTCAATAGATGGAAAGTTGTTGAGATCTGGACTCTATATGATAGAATCTCAACAAACTTAAACTCTTTCTATGTGTGCCACCCTACCCTAATTCCTCTCTAGTTTCCATGGTGAAAAGGAGCTTTTTTTGTGCGCCTACCCTGGTGGTCCATGGCTAAAACAAAGGAAGGGGCATCCAAGTGTTGGGCGTCCCAACAACTTGCCTATTTAGGACTTGTCTTGTCTAGGTATTTGACCTAGACAAGACTCCTCCATATCTCTATATAAGAGACTTTTTTTGGTTTGATTTTTTATGAGATTCTAGACCATTGAGAGTGCTCTTAGGCATGTGAAAATCAAAGAGAGAGACCCTTGGGGCGTGGAGATTTCATAGACACCAATCTACGTGAGAGAAAAGAGAAGAAGAAGAGGGTCTTCTTCTAGGATTCTTTTGCTCTTCCTTTCTCCTCCTTCATAGAGATTTTTGAGTATTGTTTTAGATTGAAAGTCTCTTTTCTTTATTCTAATTTTTAGAGTGTCCAAGTCTTGAAGAAGAAAGCATCAGATCGACCGTCGAAGAAGGATCAGCATAATACTAGCATACTATACTGATTTCCTGCATCGGACTTCTGATCAGGATTGGTGGGTTTGTATGGGCATCTTTTAGAGGCCGAATGTATGTGCAGCTCAAAACTTCATCCTTCAGTTTGAATTAGCAAGTTAGAACGTCTAACTTGCATAGGTAATATGGATTTGATCCTATGTTACGTGTCTGCAATAGATCTAGTGTAGATCCATGTTGATGTGATCAACATATCTTTTACTTCTAATATTTTTAATTTTTGATTTAATCTTATGCTACAATCATGTAATGGGATCTTAGATCTAGGATGTTCTCTAATTTTATGAATTAATTTTGATTAATTTCTATCTTCCACTATCTATATCTGAAAAAGTTTCAAGATCTAGCCCTAAAATCCTAGATTTGGTTCCTTCACTAGGATCATCCTTAATTAGGTTGTATTTATTATATTTTAAATAAGATTTAAATTGGGTTGAAAATAGTTTTGATCTAGTCTAAATAGAAGAGTCTTAATTAGACTAGAACTCCTTATTCTCTTGTGCCTAAAACCACACACCCCATATTTTCTTTCTAATGTTTATGTGATTTTTTCCACACCTAAGAAAGGTCCCCATGCCCCACACCTTATGGTTTTGGAATTTAATTTGAATTAGTCAAATTAGGTAAGTTGGTATGCCTAAGATTCTTATTAAAAGAGTCTTTCAATTCCAAAACTCCTCCCCTTTTGCACCTTCCTTTCCCACGCCCATATATTTTTTGTCACCACTTTTCTCTTGTGTGTGTGATTTTCAGAATCTTTATGCCCTATTTTTAAGGAGAGGCATCCAAGAGTTGGACGCCCCCTAGAAGACCTTGTGGAATCCTTCTTAGACTAGGATTTGACCTAGTCTTCCTAAATTATTGGGCACCTCCCATTTAAATGTTGTATGGCGTGAGAAATCCTTGGTATTCCACGCAAAAATCAGAAGGAGAGAGGGAGGGGGCATAGGGGTTTGGTGCGTTTGTTTCTTGGAGGGGTTGGTTTATTTTGGACATGATATGGATCATGTCTTGTTGGGACAAGGAGAAGAGAAAAAGATCTTCTCTTAGGTTCTCCTTGAGAGTTTTCTTTTTTATCCATGTTTGTGAGATTTTTTCATGAAAAAAATAAGAGAGAAAGAGATCTGAAGCTTAGAAAAATTCTAGAGGAGAAGGTATCCTCTTGTCTAGGCATGGAGGTCTATTTAGGACATCAATAATTGATGTCCTGAAAGAGAAGATATGTCTTCTGTTAGGGCTTTTTCTTAATCCTTTCTTTTCTACGTTTTGGAAGATCCAAAAGTTGGTTTTCTCCCTTCATCCTCCTTCTTATGTTCATCTCTTGGAGTATCCAAGAGATTTGAAGAATTTTTTATAGATTAACCATCAAGAGGGATCTACGAGAAGCTAGCACTTCGAGCGAATCTTCATTTGACGAACCTCCGATCTGCATAGCGATTTTGTGTGGACAATCTGTAAAAGCTGGACACGCTGTGCAGCTCCAAGCAATAAAGATAACATCAAAAATCAAATGCAGTATTCTCGATCTATGTAAAGGTAAGAGATTTGATCACTTTTCTAACCTAGATGCGATCTAGGATTTCTAGAATAGTTCTAGATCGAGGGTATTGATATGATCAATACCAACTTGATTAATTTTTTAGATTTATTTATATATTTTGATATATTATAGATCCTAAATGTAAGATTTAGTGAATAGATCATATGCATAAATATGTTAAATAGTTTAATCTATATCTTACACCGCATCTAGTTTTGAAAAAATTTCGAAATATATGTATAAAATCCTGCATGATTTTCCAATAGCTAATTCATATAGCTCTATAGGCGATAGTTATAGGGTGGCTGGCTGTTATATAGTAGTTGGCTACCTAATGTGGTCCTTTACCAATAAAATTTTAGCCTCTGGTGGGGATCCAAAACCATTTCTTTGGTCGACTCCTTTTGGTTTTGAGGATGAGCTCTTCCTTTTATCTTTAGTACTTGACTTTATAGCCATGGTCAATGATGCCATTGATGACTGATGACCCAACCTCCATTTTTTAGGTTGCATCCATTGCTCTTGGCTCCACCACCCCCCAGAACCCCTCATATTATTGCTCTCATTCCCCCTTGGCTCAGTAAACCAGGGGATGACTTTCGAGCTAGTTTATATGGTGGAATCTGACCTAATGACTATTTCATAGAGGACTCCATAGCTAATGAAGGCTAAGATGTTGATGTTGGTGAAGGTATAGCTATCAAAATTCCAGCAGCCCTAATCCACAGCCTATATAAGAGTTTAGATAGCTCCATGGTTGATTGCTAGGTGGCATTATAGCTTTTTTAGATAATTGAGCTTCCCACAATTATAGTAGATCCAACAATTTCTCATACTCAAACTCCTGCTAGTTTATCTACCTTTAATCTTGATATTGGTTCATAGGAAAAAGGGGTTGAGAAGGTTTATTTTAATACAAACTTGGGCAAACCCAACTCTTGCAGTGGCCTCATTCCATTCATCAATAAATAGAGGTTTCTCTGCTTTAGAGGCCACCTATAGCATCTTCTCTTTATCCCATAACTCAATTGAAAGGTTTGAAAACTGCAGTCATATTAGGGTGTATTTGGTTTGGTTTCTCCCTAGTTTGAAGCGAAGTCTTTAGGATTGTAATGCTGGTAGATGGTCAGCCACAGAACATAGTTCTCTTTCCATGATCGATCGCTCACCTCATTGGATAGAAGCTTGAAGAGGAAAAACTCTTCTAGGAGCAGTATAACATGTAGCTCAATCTTTAGACTCCACCTAGTCTTTAACTCTTGGTGAACAAAGTCAAGGGATATATAGTCCTCGGCCAAGAACATTGTCTATGGGCTAATCTCTACCTTGTATATGCTTAGTCGATCTCCTCATCATAAAATGCGACCGTTTGGATGAACTATTTTTGGAGCACAAGGCTCTCATTTTGGATCACCCTTGGCATCTTCATGTGGAAGCATTGCACCCCTTGGATAACCTACAATCAGGAACCTGCTTTGGAACTCTTTGAAATTTGATGATCAAGAGAAGATACAGAAGAAGAGGATCCCACCTTCTTTTTAACAAAATCATTCGCTGATCAAACTTTCTTGTAGTTTTTTAAGTTACCAAAAATAGAAATATATATCATAGTATATCGATTCTACTAGGTCTTGTGGAGGAGTTAATTAAAACATATAGCTTTATAGTTAAATTCCATATAGAATCTAGAGCAATATGAATTGTGTTTTTTACTTTTCTTTTGTGAATTAATGAAGCCTTTAAACCTTCCAATCCTCTTTTAGGTTTCAATTCCTACTTTGAAACTATATTATTATGATATTAGAACCACTGAAATTAAGTCATCTAACCCATGAGTTGATTTAACAAGCCAACAAACTTCACAATTAGTAACATGCATAGAACCTTAACATGCATAATAACAATTATCCTTTTTTTGGTAGAAAGAGGAGCTAAACTTAATATATTAAGTGTTGACGCAGAATCTGATCATCGCCGGAGTCCGCTGGAGTGGAGGCCGATGAGGTCGCCGTCGGAGACCTGCAAAACAAAGTTTCGTCCGAAGCCGATGAGGGGTGGCTCCGGCAGGACCCTCCGACGATCAAGTCAGCTCTGGCCAACAAGAATGGAGTGCTCGGGAATGACTTCCGCAGAGCTTAGAGATGAAGGAAAGATCCAAGAGATTAGAGTTCAGAGATTAGTGTATCTGGAGGGTCCTTTTTATAGCGGAGCTTGATGGTGATAGCTGCAGCCGCGTGCTGACGGGCCGCTCGAGATTCGATAGAGTCAGTCTCACAGAAAGATGCCATCTGTGGTGGGTTGATGGTGACAGCCATTGCCGCCTGATAGCAGATCGCTATCGCTTGCAGCAGACTAATGGTGATGGTTGCAGAGCCAACCGAATGAAGGGTTGAAGGCCTTCGTCGTATGCCCATTTTGGAGGAGTTTGGACTCCTGAAGAGGAAGCTTGGAGGAGAGTTCGGCTCTTATAAGCATCTAGCTGGAGGAGTGCGGCTAAGGTTCGACCGCTGGAAGGTTCGGTAGGAGCTCGGTCGGTGAGAAATTCGGTCTCTGAAGAAATTCGATCGAAGAGGAAGCTTGGATGGAGTTCCGCTCCCGCAGACACCTAGCTGGAACGATGCGGAGAGAGTTTGGCTCTTACGGGAGTCTGACTGAAGCTCGGTAGTTGAGTTCGGCTAAAGCCCAACCATTGGGAGTCCAAGAAGCTCGGCCGCTAAGTAGTTCGATCGACTGAGGGGGTTCGATCCGGATGTTGGGAGTCCGAAGGAGCTCGATTGCTGAGAAGTCCGAAGGAGCTCGGTCGACTGAAGGGACGGCCGCTTGAGGAGTTCGACTAAGGGACGACCGCCAAGGAGTTCGACCGCTAAGAAATTTTGTTAAAGCTCGACCGCTAAGGAGTTCGACCGCTGAGAAATTTTGCTAAAGCTCGATCGCTGAGGAGTTCGGTCGGCTGAAGGGGTTCGACTCAAGATCCATCTCCTGAAGCTCTTCCATGGCCATTGGTCGCATTAGGCTGAGCATTGAACTAGATTTCGACAGGAGCGGCGTTTATCCCCAACAGTAGCCCTCCCACTCTCGAGTTTGAAACTCGAAGGAAGGGAGTGTAGAAAAGGCAACTACCGAAGTCTTCTTCTGGGCTCCGTGCTGGTTCAGGTCGAAGCTCGGAAGAGATCTCATCTCCAGCTAAAGTTGATGTCGAAGTTGAGGCCTGGGGGAGATCTCATCTCCAACCGAGATTAAGGTAGGCTTCGTCCACTGCGATCGAGGTCGGAGGTTGAGCTCCTCGGGGGCGATATTGTATCCAGCAGTCGAGGTTAACACAGGCGCTCGAAAGAGATCTGATCTTAGGATGAGGTTGTCTCCGATCTTATCTCTTACCGAGATTATCTTGGCCGCTCGGAAGATATCTTATCTCTGATCGAGATTGAAGTTGAAGCTCTGCAGTCGAGGTTGATATGGTCGCTTGGGGGAGATCTTATCTCCTACGGCCGAGGTTGATGCGGGCTCTCGGGGGAGATCTTATCTTCTGCAATCGAGCTTGGCTCGAATGCTCGGAGGAGATTTTATCTCCTTCCGAGGTTGGCCTGATCGATCGGGAGAGATCTTATCTCTGACCGAGGTTGTCAACGATCGCTCGAGAGAGATCTTATCCCTAGCCGAGGTTGACTCGATCTCTCAAAAGAGATCTTATCTCTAGCCGAGGTTATTGCTCGCGTTAGGACGAGGTTCTCCTCCTATTCCTAACGGGCTGTGGGGGCTCATAAGGGCCACTGTCAGGGCCTCTCCTCCCATCTCATCCTTGGTGAACGAGGTCTTCGCTCGAAAGAGATCTTATCTCTAGTCGAGGTTGACTCAGTCACTCGAAAGAGATCTTATCTCTAGCTGAGGTTGTTGCTCGCGTTAGGATGAGGTTCTCCTCCTATTCCTAATGGATTGTGGGGGCACATAAAGGCCGCTGTCAGGGCCTCTCCCCCCATCTCGTCCTTGGTGAATGAGGTCTTCGCTCGGAAGAGATCTTATCTCTAGTCGAGGTTGACTCGATCGCTCGGGAGAAATCTTACCTCTAGCCGAGGTTGTCCACGGTCGTTCGGGAGAGATCTTATCTCTAGCTGAGGTTGATGCTCGCGTTAGGATGAGGTTCTCCTCCTATTTCTAATGGGCTGTGGGGGCACATAAGGGCCACTGTCAAAGCCTCTCCCCCCATTTCGTCCTTTGGGAATGAGGTCTTCGCTCGAAAGAGATCTTATCTCTAGCCGAGATTATCTCGATCGCTCGAGAGAGATCTTATCTCTAGCCGAGGTTGTCCACGATCGCTCGGAAGAGATCTTATCTCTAGCCGAGGTTATCTCGGTCGCTCGGAAGAGATCTTATCTCTAGCCGAGGTTGTCCACGGTCACTCAGGAGAGATCTTATCTCTAGCTGAGGTTGACTCGATCGCTTGGAAGAGATCTTATCTCTAGCTGAGGTTGACTCGGTCGCTTGGAAGAGATCTTATCTCTAGTCGAGGTTGTCCACGGTCGCTCGAAAGAGATATTATCTCTAGTCGAGGTTGTCCATGGTCGCTCAAAAGAGATCTTATCTCTAGCCGAGATTGACTCGATCGCTCGAGAGAGATCTTATCTCTAGCCGAGGTTGTCCACGATCGCTCAGGAGAGATCTTATCTCTAGTCGAGATTGTCGATGGTCGTTCGGAAGAGAT
Organism: Cocos nucifera; assembly: GCA_006176705.1. Lineage (NCBI taxonomy): Eukaryota > Viridiplantae > Streptophyta > Magnoliopsida > Arecales > Arecaceae > Cocos > Cocos nucifera. Next base: position 241,192 of record QRFJ01000645.1, on the reverse strand, counting down.
CTTATCTCTAGTCGAGATTGTTGCTCGTGTTAGGACGAGGTTCTCCTTCTATTCCTAACGAGCCGTGGGGGCACATAAGGGTCACTGCCAGGGCCTCTCCCCCCATCTCATCTTTTTGTGGATGAGGCCTTCGCTCGGAAGAGATCTTATCTCTAGCCGAGGTTGACTCGGTCGCTCGAGAGAGATCTTATCTCTAGCTGAGGTTGTTGCTCGCGTTAGGACGAGGTTCTCCTTCTGTTTTCTAACGGGCTGTGGGGGCAGAGATCTTATCTCTAGCTGAGATTGTCCACGGTCGCTCGAAAGAGATCTTATCTCTAGCTGAGGTTGATGCTCACGTTAGGATGAGGTTCTCCTCCTTTTTCTAATGGACTGTGGGGGCACATAAGGGCCGCTGTCAGGGCCTCTCTCTCCATCTTATCCTTCATGAACGAGACCTTCGCTCGGAAGAGATCTTATCTTTGACCGAGGTTATCATCGATCCCTCGAGAGAGATCTTATCTCTGATCGAGGTTGAAGGTCTTTGACCTGCTCGTGTTAGGATGAGGTTCTCCTTCTATTCCTAACACGATAACTATCGACTGCTTCTTCCCTGTCATCGCATAGTTTTTGCATCCAGAAATAATATTATTTGGAAGAAAAGAATTTTACCGAAGAAAAGTTATGGGTAGCACATCCCCATTTTAGGATTGTGGGGGCGTTGTTCCTCTAAGTTCCCTCGGGCAGTAAGTCCCATCTGGATGACCTCCTCTATCTCATGCTAGCCTCCTTAATTTGGAGCATGCTTCTCTTGGCTTTTACGCTGGGAGATGATGAATCGCCGATGTACCAAGCTCCGCCCGGGGGTGATGTTAATGATGCCATGAGGCGGCCGACCTTCTTATTTCTGACAGCACCTTTGGCCGATCTTCTCCTACTTTAGGCTGGCATCGGAGAAATTTACCCCGCCGTCCCTTTTTGACGAGCTCTTCAATCTCATCTTGGAGCTGAATGTATTCCTCAGTGTCGTGACCATGGTCACGATGGTAGGAGCATTACTTGCTTCGATTGCGCACGTTTGGGGAGCCCATAGTCCTTTCGGTCTTGGCGGCTGGCTCTTAACTTCGCTGAGAATTCGAGTTAGAGGAGCGGGGCATAGTTGCAGAACCTTTCGGGAGGAGGACTTCTTCGCACCCTTCTATCAGGGCTTTCTTGATGGTGAGCTCGGAAAGTTCGGGCCTTGCTTATGTTGGGGAGGTCGTGAGTGCGGCCGAACTTCATTCCGTCCCCTTGTGAAACCTATGGAAGAACTTCATGCCCCTTCGTCGGGGCTTCCTTAATGACGAGCTCGAGGGAGAGTTCGGCCTCGCTTGTCCTGGGGCGGTCGTGAGCGCGGTCGAACTTCATTCTGATGATGAGATTTAAGGGGGGAGTTCGGCCTTTCTTGCACCAAACTTTATTCCAATGATGAGGTTCAAGGTGGAGTTCGGCCTCCATGCGCCGAACTTCATTCCGTAGGAGAACTTCGTTCCGCCCTCGCTTGCGCCAAACATTGTTCCGCTTTTCGGTGAAAGCTTCTATGGGAGGACTTCATGCCCTTTTGTCGGGGCTTCCTCGATGATGAGCTTCGAGGGGGAGTTCGGCCTCGCTTGCGCCGAACTTCGCTCCTCTTTCCCGTGAAAGCTTCCATGGGAGAACTTCATGCTTCTTTGTCCGGACTTTCTTGACGACGAGCTCGAGGAGGAGCTTGACTTTGCTTGCCCAAACTTCATTCCACCTCCTGTGAATTCTTTGTAGGGGGTTTCGTTGATGACATACTCGAGGGAAAGTTCGGCCTTGCTTGCGCCGAACTTCACTCCGGCTTTCATCGGGAGGACTTCATATTCTTTTGTCGGGGCTTCCTTGGTAGCGAGCTCGAGGTAAAGTTCGGCCTCACTTGCATTGGGGAGGTCGTGGACGTGGCCGAACTTAATTTCGCCTCCTTGGATGCGGCCGAACTTCATTCCGCCTCCTTACAAAACCTTCTCCCGGGGATGTTCATGCCCCTCTGTCGGGGCTTCCTCGATGATGGACTCGAGGGGGGTTCGGCCTCGCTTGCGCTGCCGAACTTCGTTTCTCTTTCTCACGAAACCTTCCGTGAGAGAACTTCATGCCCCTTTGTTGGGGCCGGACTTCTCGACATTCCGATGGTGGATTTTCTGATGAGGTCGCCACGGGGGCTGCTGTATGGCCTGCAATGCCTCCATGAGGCCACGGACCTGTCGGACAAGCGGGTCGAACTGCTTCACATCCATCGTAGGTACAGATGGAACCTGAGCTGCCGAGACTGAAGCAGGAACTGACGGATCCAGACGGGATCGGACCGCGGAGGCCGCCGAGCGCCGAGTCGAAGCTCTCTTGAAAGCATCTTCTCTTCGAAAAAGAACTCCAGTGAGAAAGAAGAGGGATCTCTGGAGAGAGAGAAATCGTCGCCAAGCACTCCTTTAAGAATAAAAAAATCTCGGAGGCTTGGGGTTGCCCTCCTTTTAGCGCCAATCTGTTGACACAGAATTTGGTCGTCACCGAAGTCCGCTGGAGTGGAGGCCGATGAGGTCACCGTTGGGGACTTACAAAACAAAGTCCCGTCCGGAGTTGGTGGGGGGATGGCTCTGATAGGACCCTCTGACGATTAAGTCAGCTCTGGCCAATAGGAATGGAGTGCTCGGGAATGACTTCCGCAGAGCTTAGAGATGAAGGGAAGATCCAAGAGATTAGAGTTAAGAGATTAGCGTATCTGGAGGATCCTTTTTATAGCGGAGCTTGATGGTGACAGCTGCAGCCACGTGCTGGCGGGCCGCTCGAGATTCGATGGAGTCAGTCTCACGGACAGGTGCCATCTGCGGTGGATTGATGGTGACATCCATTGTCGTCTGATAGCGGGTCGCTATCGCTTGCGGCGGACTGATGGTGATGGCTGCAGAGCTAGCCGAATGAAGGGTTGAAGGCCTTCATCGTGTGCCCATTTTGGAGGAGTTTGAACTCTTGAAGAGGAAGCTTGGAGGGGAGTTCGGCTCTCGTAAGCATCTAGTTGGAGGAGCGCGGCTAAGGTTCGGCCGCTGGGAGGTTTGATAGGAGCTCGGTCGGTGAGAAGTCTGGTCCCTGAAGAAATTTGATCGAAGAGGAAGCTTGGATGAAGTTCCGCTCCCGCAGACGCCTGGTTGGAACGATGCGGAGAGAGTTCGGCTCTTACGGAAGTCTGACTGAAGCTCGACGGTTGAGTTCGGCTAAAGCCCGACTGCTGAGAGTCTAAGGAGCTCGGCCGCTAAGTAGTTCGATCGGTTGAGGAAGTTCGGTTCGAACGCTGGGAGTCCGAAGGAGCTCGGCCGCTGAGGAGTCCGAAAGAGCTCGGCCGACTGAAGAGATGGCCGCTTGAGGAGTTCGGCCGAGGGACGGCCGCCAAGGAGTTCGGCCGCTGAGGAGTTCGACCGCTGAGGAATTTCATTAAAGCTCGGCCGCTGAGGAGTTCGGCCGGCTGAAGGGGTTCGGCTCAAGACCCATCCCCTGAAGCTCTTCCATGGCCATTGGTCGCATTAGGCTGAGCATCAAACTAGACTTCGATAGGAGCGGGGTTTATCCCCAACATTAAGAAAGAATTATAGATTGATGTTTATAGAACAAGATTATAACTATATAAGCGGCAACAAAGGGTAGCATTACAAACAACCACCCACAAAATTGGTAGGCTCTATAGGGTCAAAAGGAAGGACCACATGCCTAGCTTTCCCTACACTACTTTCCATGCTAAGAGCATAAGAAACTTCACCATAATTAGAGTACCGAGTTGCATAAATAGGAGTAATGTTCGTGTGGCCCATTGAGTAGTTGGCCCATTCCAAGACTATCGCCAACTCCTGACATTGTGAGCTCCGTTTATACCAATAGAAACATCCAAAATGGCTCTAGTCATAGGAGGTCTTGTATAAGGATCTAGGATAGAAGAACTTTCTTGCATAAGTATCAGACTACTAAATGGAATGTATATAAATAGCATCGCTTACTATAGAGCATTGCAGGAAAATTGCCCATCATTAAATCATTACATAAGTTCTACACTAATAAAGAAAAGCATTTGCGATTAATACCATAGGATACCATAAGAAGTGCTCAATCCACTGTAGTAGGTCAAAGCACCATTCCTTGCTTCAAATCTCCAAGTTTATATGCCTTGTTGTTAAGAAGAGCTTGACAAAATATAAAAATGTAGCACTGATGAAGCATGGAAGATAAGTTGCACTGTAATTGAAATATATAATTAGTCCTAAGAAGAGGACCCGAGCGATCCAATCCCAAGATATTTGAGGCTTTAGAAATAAAAGGCCAAATAGACATGCTCCAACCATACCACCTATGACTTGAAAATCGACCATAGCAACCCATATAGATTCCTTCTGACACTAGTTATAGTTTAATGATAAAGGAAGGCACATCCCAATAGGAAATTAATAAAACTCTTTGTTAGTCCCAAAATTCAATGTCCACCTCCAACGGATGCAAGGAAATATATAAGATCATCTTCATTACCATGGTGTGCCAAAGGCATGTAGTAGAGCCCATTATCTTACCCATATCTAATAAAGAGAGTTGCATACCCATCTGCCTACAAGATAGCTGTAAAAATAAGGTTTATCACATCCCTCTCAATCCACATGATTTCTCCTCGTAGCATGATTAGCCATGTAGTCTATTGCTTGGTTTGCCTTATGATAATTATGGGAGATATGGCACACCAAGCATATAGCTTTTCAGGCTAATAGGTCTCTATATAAGAAGGCATAAAGTATGTTGGGAAGAAGAAAAATTAAGCCAAGAAATGATGATAAAGGAGTCACCCTCTACCCACACTTATTGAGCTGAAAGTTCTCCAATAGCTACCTATAATCCTAACCAAGTAGTAGTTAACTTGGCATAGAGAACTAATTATGGCGTCGGTGCTCTACCACTAGCTTTGATCAATTGGCTACTTTCATCCTTGATTATAAAGTCTGTTGCTTGATTATTTATTACAGAAGCATCAAAGCTAATTTTTAATACTCTAGCAGGAGGAGGCAACTACGATACAAAGTTGGATGAAGAAGAAATTGGTTGATACTGAAGGATATTACCCCACTCCTGAAACAAAGTAACATGGAGGTTATTATTGAGGTTGAAATACTTTGCAATAAAAGTTGGGCTTTTTGTACCAATTGTTATAGGGATTGTTGAATTTGTTAGAACAGTCGGCCATTTTGAGCTTTCTAGATCAACTAAGCAACATATGTAACAATAGATTGCATCACTTTCTCCATCTTGGCATTCGATAGAAAGTCTATCGGTCCCAACAAAATTAGAGGGTTAATAGGAATGCTACAAATGCAAGCCAGCTACTGCCAATAGTATATGCAAAAAAGAATGTGATTATTATACGTTGTCAATTCTCCTCAGTCTTAATACAAAAATCACAAAATGTGGCATCGTTAGGGATGATACTCCTTACCAAGGCATTTTACATGGCAGCCTTTTCCAAAGCAGCCATGACCAAAAGGATTTTATCCTTGGCTAAACTTATATTTTCTACACCCAAACATACTTCACATCATCATCACAGTTGTGGCTATGATCAAAAAGTTTATAAACGTTAGCTAAATAAATACAAGGTTGGTTGCTGTGACTCCAAACAAGCTGATCAGACCAAACACCTTAAGTTATAGTAAGACATCAAATTTGGCTCATCACCTCAACTAAGAAAAACCCAGCCATCAAACCTTCATTCCATCTCCTTGACTCAATAATAAATTTAGAGATCTTTAGGTCGTTAGTTGCTGCCTCCATAAAGTGGGCCATCGATTAAGAGGAATATTAGAAATCCAAGGGTCCCCAAAACTATCAATGGATAACACATTTCTAATGTGACATTGATATTGATATATTACTTTTGGCCTAGCAATATAAATTTTCCTCCATATTGGAGAATAATGCCTAGTTATAACATAGTTATCTAAGTTCTAAAAACTAATGCTTGGCTGATATCACTTAGGCCAATAGGGAGGAGGGGTTTAGGATCAGCTAGCTTGTTATTATTTGGATTTAGGATCACCTAGCTTATCAACATTTATGTAGAGAGGTGATCCAAGACCCCCCACAGTGCTTAGGCATGCATACATGTTCCTAAGAGATCAAATGCAACCCCCTATGATTCTAAGAGTGACCCCCCCAAAAGCCCAAAACTCTCTTTCCAATTTTAATAAAATAGATGAGAGAACAAGGATACTAGATAGAGAGTAAATCAGGATTGATAAGAAACATGGATATTAGATAGAGAATACATTAGGATTGATGACAATATCAATTGAAGTAAGTTTGCTCTATTAGCAAGATAGAGCCTTCCATTTCTAATTCTCAATCGCCACATCCATCATGAAAGAGAAATCAAATGACTTTAGAGACTTATCGGACATAGGTACTCCCAAATACTTCCAAGTTTTTCTTCTCTGTTGGATGTTTAAAAAGTAACATATTTGCAACTTATTAGTGGGGCTAAAGATAATGTAGAACTTGGATATGTTGACTGATTGGCTAGAGATAGAGCAATACCCCTGCAAAATGGATGCTAAAACTGCAGCATCTCTTATAGTAGCCCAAGCCACCATCGTCAGTAAAGAGCATATGGGAAATAGGAGGTCCTCCTCTGGGTAGATAAGCACTTAGCAAGTTATATTATATTGCATGGTATAGAAACTTGGAGAAGATATCAGAGCATATGATGAAAAGATATGGCGATAGTGGATAACCCTATCTAAGGCTTCTAGTTGGTTGAAACCAATTGGTGGGTTGCCCATTGATGAGAAGTGCAAACTTGGATTGGCAAACATAGCTCGTATCCATCAAATAAATTTACCATGAAATCCATATTAATACAAAACTTGGAATAAGAAGGGCCAATAAATTTGATTATATACTTTCTCCATGTCTAGTTTTAGTAGAGCTGTCAAAATGGGCTAGGGCCCATGGGCCAACCCATTTATCCCTAAACATGGGTTGGGTCGGGCTAAAAAATTATGGCCTATTTATAAAAGTGGACATTTTGGCCCTGCCCCTGTAGCCCATGGGCTGAACCAGGTTAGAATCGGATCAGCCCGTGGGCCAGCCCATACCCAATCAGGTGAATAGGTGAGCACTTAAGTTGAGTTCTTGATGTACTATGGATAATATATTTGAGTTTGATATTATTTCATCATGGTTGTAAGTTTAGTTTTTACTTGGTCTTGAAAATCCTGTTACTATTTGACTTGTTATTACTCATTAAATGTTGAGTTTTAATTTTTTTCATAGTGAATTTAGAATAAGGAAAAAAAGCTATGAAAGTAACTTCAGAATGGACTGATCTGGCCCTAGAAAAGAAAAAAAAAAAAAAAAAAAAAAAAAAAAAAAAAGAAGTGGGCTGGCATGGTCCAAACCCATAGCCCATGTGGGCTAGGGTTGGGCTGGGTTTTTATAGCTTATTTTAACAAGTGGACTGAGCCCGGCCTGGCCTACATAATTATAGCCCATGTGGGCTAGGGCCGGGCTAGCCCATTTTGATCCAGACCGATCCATTTTGACAACTCTAAGTTTTAGCATCATCAAGTATCTAGAGAGGGGCTCTATGAAGAGAATGCATTTATTGGGCTAGTAAGATATTGTCATGATACTTCGATCTTGAATGTAAGCACCCTACTCAAGTGATACCAAGGCAAGGAGAACGGGCTTCAATCTATTCAAGAAAATTTTTGCCATACTTTTATAGATGGAGTTATATAGACTAACAGGTTTGAAGTCCTTCGACCCTTTCAGATTTGATTTTTTTTTTTGGAATTAGGATGATAAAGATTCTTTTCCAATTTAAAAGAATGATCCCAAATCAAAATATATATTTTATAGCCATTATCACTTCATCTTTAATAGTGTGGCAAAAGTGCCGATGGTTAAAATTAAAAAATCATCAGGTCCAGGTGCCTTGTTAGGGTGCATATTATTGAGCACAGTTTTGATCTCTTCAATTGTAACCATCTAAATTAGTCATTTATTATGCTAAGTATTAAAAATCATAATCATCAATGAAATATTGATTTGCTCTATTTGATTTTGTTCAGTCCATCTTTGTTGAAAATGATGATGTAATGTATCCTTAATGCCTTCTTAGTCTTGAATGTAAATCCCTTAATCATTTTTTGGCCTTTGGATTTTATTCCTCCTTTGGCAAAGAATAGCGGATCCATAGAAATAGTTGATATTGGTATCACCTTCTTTTAACCATGTGATATAAGACTTTTGTCTCCGAAAAAACTCTTGTTGATGCAGATTTCTTTGATAGGCACACATTAAATTAAGGAGTTCTAGATGTTGTTTCTCAGAAAGGTCTCCAATTCATGATTCTTGCAATTAAATTTGATAGATTTGATTATTCAACTCTTGCCTTCTTTTGAAAAGATTGCTAATGCGCTCCATCCACCACTTAATAGCCTTCCAAACTCTATACAGCAACATAGAAAGTCTGACTACCGAAGGATGATTCCCCCAATATTGCCATGCTTTCTAAACTACTTAATTAATCCCATCACATAATAATCACATCTTCTCGAACCTAAATGGCATCAGACCGATAGATTTTGTATCAGAGAGGCACATCATTAAACGATGATCTAATGCAAATCTCGTGAGGTATATAACCATAGTTTATGGGTATAGCTTCAACCACTAGTCTAAATCAAATACATGATTAATCCTTTTTCATACCCATGCCAAATTAGGATGATTATTACGCTAGGTGTAAGAAAGCCCTTGAAACCTCAAATCAACTAGTCCCCTTTGTTGAAACAAGGCTTGAAATTCATGAATATTCCTGTCCACTTTGAATGGTGTGCCCTCCTCCCGTCCTTTTTGCATCCACGGTTTAGTTAAAATCTCCAACCAACAAAAGAAGCAACAACCCTCCATAAATTATGCCCTTCCATACTAAAAGTGCTGGCACAGGTGGCCCCAAGGATCCAAGTTGGATTATTATCTACAGTGATGACCCCAAAAGCCTCCGGTCAGCCCATACGAGTAAAATAGATTGTACACAAATCTTTGTGCCATATTACCATAATGTCACATGAGAGCCTCATCGCTGAAATCATGTTTGCCTCTCAAAGAGGTCTCATAAGTCTATAAATTTCAGGTAAAGCTTGGGCGAACAGTTTAGTCTCAAAAAATAAACAAGATCTAGTTTATAGCACATACTATTATAAAAAAGAGCTATGACGGTGATTACAAACCACCGTCATAGTCCAAAAAACTACTGCCATAGACTATGACAATGATTTTCTAACCATTGCTACTGCAGCCATCATCGTAACTCTATGACAGCGATTATTAGAACCGCTATCATAAATAGCATATTACAGTGATTTATAAACCACTGCAATAGATCGACCTATGACAGCGGTTATGTAACCACTACCATAGATTATCTATGGCAGCGGTTATGTCTATGACAGCGGTTACATAACCGCTGCCATAAATAATCTATAGCAGTGATTTCTTAACCGCTGCCATAAGTCTAATGTAGCGGTTGGCACCATTTGCACTAGAAATCTATGGCAGCGATTGGCATGAATATGACAGCGGTTATAAAATCGCTGCTGTAGATCTTGAATAATTAAAAAAAATAAAATTTTTATTTTTTTATATATTTTATCTGATAAATATAAATATATAACATAAAAAATATAATAAACATAAAAATTATTCTAAAATGCTAAAATTTTATTATCCAATAAAATTTATTATAATATTTTTTAAAAAATAAAATACATCAAAAATCTCTTAAATCTACATCATCGTCGTCGTCACCGGGAGCCGGAGTCCGAGCTGAAATACGGGCCAACATATCCTCGAAGCCCGTGACTCCAAAACGCACACTGAGCGTCGACATCATGTCTCTCACGATGCCCTCCAGATGAGATGCACGTTCCTCAGCCCGATCTGCCCACGTTGCAGCATGATCTATCCATGCCAACGTCTCCTCAAGCTCCTCCCGACTGACGATACCGAAAGTCTGTGAGGAGACGCTCACCTCGAACTAGTAGCTCGTCGACGTGTGTCCGGGCTTGAATCGGTTCCTCCCAGAGTGCTCAAGCCCTAAGACCTGAGACAGATGGTCATGGGGCCAGAGATATCCGGGCCCTTGCTCGCGAGCATATCTAACTAATCCTGTAATTATAAATTAAAATAAAATTTTATAAGAAATGCTATAATACTAATAATATATACTAATATATTTAATACTTACAAAAATACGTCTGATCGTGGCGTTCATCGGCCTGCCCATCTTGTCCATGCGATTGAATCGAAAGATCTTGCTACGACTGGACATCACTCCATCTCTTATCAGCTATAACAAAGAATAAATTTATCAGAAAGATGATAAAAAATATGAATTTAATTTATCTAGTAAGATTTAGAATTAATTACCTCTCTAGGCATACGATTGGCCATAGACTCGCGGCCTAAAGTGTGCGTATACTCCTGGGCTGTACGGTTCTCCCGATTCTGATGGAAGGTAGCCTAATAAGTATTCAAATAAATAATAAATATTTAAAAAATATTTAAATAAAACTTTAAACGTATTAAAAAATTTAAAAGTTAAGAATTTTACCTCGAACTCCTGGCTTCTTCAGTGTCTACCATCCTCTCCTATTGACTCGGAGGACAGTCCTATATCCAGGGAACAAGCTCCTCCAAAATATCTCGTCGGTGCTCGAGCCATCCTCTATGGAGCTTGACCTTGTAACCCCGGTACAACTTTTCGATCTTCTTCAATCGAGCATCTCGAGTCCACTCGTGATCGAAGAAGTCGTACCTTCTTTACACAAATTTATCAAAAATTAGTTACAAAATTATTATAATCAAACATATATAGTGTAAACATATAAAATGCATAAATATAACTAAGATGCACGTACTTATCCATATCTCCTTCCATATCCGATCTCTGACGGCAGCATCCATCAAACGCCAGTCTCTGGGCTCTATGGGAATGATGTCCGACTGCCTCACAAGCACTTCAAAAAAGGAATGCATCTCCCGTGCGGTCTTCCCTACCGACCTCCCCTCCATCGTAATAGACCATCACCTGATGCTGGTAGTTTCACACGTGTGCCATACGTATTGAACCATAAAATGTCTGGTTAGATGATGCACCTGCAATGTAAATACGTTATACAAATATATAAATATATAAATACTATATAAAAAATAAAATTGTGCTAATATAATAAAAATATAAACTCAGATGTTTGCGTAGTAGCATGTACCTCAGATATGGACGACGGTAGAGGCTCAACTATTGGTGGAATAGATGTCGTTGGCGGAGTAGATGCCGGTGGTGGAGGTCTCTGAGCAGTCGATGTCGAGGTGGATGAAGTATGCTCCGACTGCTCCTCGGATGCTGAACTACGCATAATCCATCGAGAGATAGGGATGAAAGCTAGATGGCATTTCGATGCCATCGTGACCTGCAACGTTAATGAATATTAATCAATATAACATCGTGACATATCAAATTCTATTCGCTCAGAAGTCGAGCCGGCTCCATGCCTGAGACATCCGGCTAGGGTCCTGCTTGATCACGGCTTGAGTTGGCTCGGCTACATATCCGAGCTGGCTCGAATACGCTACGTATCCAAGCCGGCTCAGCTATGTGCCATCCCCTCAATCACTCGCTCTCTCCCTCTCTCGATCTCTCTTATCGACGATGGCGGTGAGGTCGAACCCCTTTCTCCCAGCTTTTTCATCTCTCGATCTTCCTCTCTCCCTCTCTTGATCTCCCTTGCCGACGAGGTTGGACCCCATCCCTCCCTCTCTCACTCTCTCGATCTCCCTCGTCGGTAAGGCCGGACCCCATCCCTCCCAATGATGCTGGTGAGGCCGGACCCCCTCCCTTCCTCTCTCGATCTTCCACTCTCCCTCTCTCGATCTTCCTCATCGGCGAGGTCGGATCCCCTCCCTCCCAATGATGGCGGCAAGGCCAGATCCCTCCCTTTCTCTCTCAAGTACAGACCCGTCAGATATTCGGATTCGAATTCGGTACCAGTAATTAAAATTGGATCTAGATCTGAATATTCAGATTTCGATCCAAACCCAATCCATTGATAGATTTAGTCCACAACCGCTAACATGGCGCAGCCCAAGGCTACCGCCACAGTACGATCCAAAAACTACAGCATGCAGATAATTATAATATTTTATAATAAATATTTATAATATTTATTATAAATATTCTATAAATTATTATAAATATACATAATTAATAAATAATACTATAAAATTAAAAAAAAATATACCTATGGCTATAGAGAGCGGATCGCATCAAAAGCTCCGAGGGTCGTCGACGATGACACTAGAGGAGGATGATGGCACTAAAGGTAATCTGCGAAATAAAAGTAAGATAGTGAGATAGAGAAGAAAGAAAAAGAGAAAAAAGAGAGAGAAAGAGCAGGACGGTCGGGGATGGAGGCCAGGGGAGGGGGCACAGTGACGAGGAGGTCGAAGGAGGCTTCGCACTACTCGGCCATTGGAGGAGGGTCAAAATGGTGGTGGTGGGGGGTGGGGTTTCGCGGGGGTCGAAGGAGGTTGGAGGGAGCTCGCCGAAAGGGGTTTGGTTTCGCACCGAGGCTGGAGGAGGATAGAGTGTGAAGGATGGATTTCACGGAGGGTCGACAGAGCATCGAAGGTGGATGGGGGTTCGCCGTAGGAAGGTTTCACAGGAGGCCGAGGGAGGTCGGATGGAGATTCGCTGGAGGGAGAGATTCGCTAGGGACCGAGGGAGGATCGGATGGGGGGCGGAGGGGGATGGGGTTTCGTGGAGGGGGGGCGAGGGTGGAGGGAGGTTCGCCGAAGGAGAGATTTTGCAGGGAGCCGAGGGAGGGTCGGATGGGGGTTCACTGAAGGGGGGTTTTCATTGGGGTCGAGGGAGGGTCGGATGGAGGGGTGGGGGGTAGGTGGCGGGTGGCGGAGAGGGGCGGTCGAAAAGGGAGGGGGAAGGAGGGGTGGCACCGGTCGAGGGAGGAGGAGGGCGACACTGGTCGGAGGGAGGAGGGGCGACACCGGCCTGGGGGGAAGAAGGGGCCGTCGGTCGGGGGAAGGAGCCTCACCGACGACGAAGAGGAGGAGAGAGAGAGAGAGAGCGAGAGAGATCGAGTGTGCACCAAAGGAAAGAGAAAATTTGAAGATTTTTAATCTAACCTACGGTAGCGGTTATCGAACCACTGCTATAGATCTACGGCAGCGGTTCTATAACCGCTGCTGCAGATCTATAGCAGCGATTTTTGATAACCGCTGTCATAGATAAAAAATAATTTTTTTTTCTCTAAATATTATATAATTTTAAAATTTAATGTCCATCTTCATTATTCATTATCTAAATAATTATCATTAGAGTGTCGTCGCAAAAGGTCGTTTCGATCTGATGGTCCTAGCTTTATCGATCAGAAAAATTTGATTTCGATGATCATGAACGATAATGCGATAATTTGATAGATGAATATCTCCAATGGGTTCAAAAATCTATAATGATGATCTCGATGATATTGGTAGCATACTATCAAAATTTTACTTCAATCGAATATCATTATTATGGTCAATTTAGTACGGAATGATTTCGATCATTAAATTAGAAACAAGCGATCAAAGGATTAAACGGCATTCGATTATGAGATAATTTTTTAGTTAAATGATCTTTGTTATAATTTTAAACATTTTATACAATGATGATAGTAAAATTCAAATCATTTTAGTATAAACTGTTCATATTAAGCAGATATTGTAAAAGCACAAGCATAACAATCAGTGAAGTTTCAAAATGATTTATCATGAGACGTATAGTTTTAGATCGTTCTTCATCCCACGAGTTGAATTTTATAATTACCACTGTAAAAAAAATAATTAAAATAATAATTAAGATCATTTATAAAAAAAATTATCTCATAATTGAATACCGTTTGATCCTTTGATCACTCGTTTATCATTTAACGGTCGAAACTAACCTATACTAAATTGATCAAGATAACGATATCCGATTGAAGTGAAACTTTGATAGTATACTACAAACATCATCGAGATCATCGTTGCAGATTTTCGAATCCATTAAAGATCTCCATCTATCAGATCATCTCGTCGTCGTTCATGATCGTTGAAATCAAATTTTTCTGATCGACGAAGCTAAGGCCATCAGATCCAGACGATCTTTTACGACGACACTCTAATAATAATTATTTAGATAATGAATGATGAAGATGGACATTAAATTTTAAAATTATATAATATTTAAAAAAATATATATGGCAGCGATTACAATTAAGCGCTGCCATAAATCAGATTATAGTAGCGGTTCCTACTAACCGCTACTATAGATCCGACTTATGGCAGCGGTTATAATGAACCGCCGCTATAGGTCAATTTATGGTAGCGATTTTTTGTAACCACTGCTATAGATCCGACCTACGACAGTGGTTTTCTGTAACCACTGCTATATATCAGACCTATAGCAGTGGTTACAAAAATCACTGCCATAGGTCAGACCTATAACAGTGGTTACAAAAATCGCTGCCATAGATCCGACCTATGGCAGCGGTTAATGAAAACCGCTGCTGTAGGAGCTATGGCAGTAATTTTCGAACCTATGATAGCGGTTAACGAAAACCGCTGCTGTAGGAGCTATGGCAGCAATTTTCGGACTTATGATAACGGTTAACGAAAATCGTTGCCGTAGGAGCTATGACAACGATTTCGAAAATCGCTGTCATAGTAAACGCTGTTATAGATCATTTTTATAGTAGTGACATAATTATAGACTTAGCATAGTTGATTAAGGAAGATTTTGCAGCCCCCTTATATCTCCATACAAGTATATTCATTGACGTTAAAGTTTGAAACCTTCCAGCCTTCTATTACTTATTCCCACTTCTCTGGACCATAGAAATCATTGCTCGAATTACTTATACTTAAGGAAGACTCTACCATTGGAATTATGGTAGAGCATGAGGTCTCTGCTTGTTGTAGCTTAGATTGTAACTGATGGACTATGAGTTGATGAGAATGAGAGTTAATACCTAACTAATGTTTTGGGTTGCCTCTAGTCATATTATGGAACTAGTTGAGAGCATTTCATATCCGTTATCATCAGCTAGGTTTCCGCTATTGTCCCTCGCACTGGCTTTCACACTTTAGTCATTGAAGTACATTAATTTGGCTAGGAAACAATATTGACCCTAGTCCACTACTGGCTTATATGATTCTTCCATAATCAGGACTTTTGTTTGTAGAGGAGAGTTAGCCCCCGATGATTTGCATTGTCCCATTGGTTTGGGTGGCGGTCGCTTCCTTTTATCTTTGAATCTAGACCCCCATAGCTCTTGATGCCAGAGTTTCAATTTCTATTTGCTATGAGTCAGTAGGCTCCTCAGAGGATGAACTCATCGGTGGAGCAAACTTTGAAGTAGTTCCCACATTTGGTACCCCTTCGTTCATTTTAATGGTTTTCGGGGAAGATCTTTTGGCTGTCTTCCTTAGTTAGGTCCATGTAGTACTAGAATGTTCACCAACATGAACTGAAGTCAATTGGATTCTAGGATCAGAGCTAGCAATAGTATTAATGGGCATTCTAGCAGCTTGAATCCAAAGGTTGTACACTAGCTTGAAATCTGATGTTCTAGCCTTTATACATCCACAAGTATCAAGGGGCTACCCCATTTTTTCATAGGTGTAGCATATCAAGAAGCTCCTCATATATAAAATTGTTGCCATATAGTCTTCTCCTTTAGCCAAACTTTGGCTCCTGGCAGCACCCTTGGAGGAATCGACGAGAACACAAATCCTTGCATACCCCATCTTATCGACGTCTCAATCCACTCGTCTAGAAACGAAAGGAAATCACCTACTGAAGCTATCTTCAAGATTTTTTTTTCTCATAGTTCGAGCAGCAAATCCAACAGCCAAAGCTAGATCTTCACCTGCTTGATTGTGTCCCTACCTGGTTGGAACCTGGTATCCAGCTTTCTAGGGCAAGTAATTGCCCAGCCAAAGATCAAGGGCCTTTGTTCAACACTCTCTGCTTCTCTCAGAGGGGCAATTAAAGAGTAATAGGCCATCAGATAAAGTAGAAATCCGAAATTCGTCTTGAATGCCTAACGGAGCTTCATCTCCTTCTAAACAAACTCTAAAGAAAACCCATGGCCAGGAAACTTACCCACTAGAGCAGTCTTCCAATGGGCTGAAGCTTGATCTATGTTATCATCTATAAGCATCACCACTTGGTAAAACCCCCCAAGGCAGCAATTTCATCTTTAGTAGCACGCAAGATCTCCCATCGGCAACGGCAGGACCCTTGGACCACATTTGACCATGGTTATTTGCCTCCGATATCTTCGCAGTAGTTGAGCTAAAGAAACTCGAATGAGATGGAGCTATCCCTTCCCTTTCAGATCAGACTCTATGGTGAGGGATATTCCCACCCTCCTCCAAGCGATCCACATCCATTCGGCCTCCTTTGCTATCGATGAAGGAGCCCTGGTCTTGGTACAAGCCACATGTTGGGTTAGTTTCAGCATCCCTTCTCCTTATAGATCTTTGCCTTCCTAGGATTCCAATGAGGTCCTCGCCAGATCCGGTCAATTAAGGGATGAATCGGTCTCCCACCCCCCGCTCCCTGGAGAAAAAGCCCTAGCCACCACCTTTCCTTTCTCGGTCGCTCTCTTCTCCTCTTCTACTCTATCCTAGAAGCCATATAACAACATAATAACAATTATAACAACATAATAACAATTATCTAGTATCATTATTATGTGCTAACTGGGGCAAATACTAGTTATTGCCATCATAACAGTTTATAAAGGTTTGGATGGTTTATGCTATTGAGGAAAGTAAATTTTATATTTTTGCAAGAGGAGTATTGACATAATTTAAATATTATTTCCTATTAACCATTTCTTTTGGAGCATTTGGGAAACTAGTTAACCGATCAAAGACGGAAAGAATCACTTGGCTGATCAAGTTAACAGTTGATCGAGGGTCATCATTGTTTTTAAGAGCCAGCCTGCCGAGGCATTAGCTCCCCATAAACATGGCAGATGTGTACGTAAGGAATCTCACCGGGTAGAAGACAAACATTGTTGAGAGAGGATAAGGGGGAGGTTCCCAATTTGAATGCCTTTGAAACCAACGTCCGTCTTTACGGTCTCATCTTCGAGTGTGAACAATTAAGCACGATTGTTTGCCTCCACCGATTAGATTTGCATGATGAAATTTTAACCAGCACCTTTCATGTTTTCAACTTGATTTTGATTGAACGGACAAATGAGCGCAGGGAATTAGATTCGCCTTTCATGCTCGTCTTCCAGTGCATCTCTTCCACCAGTCTTCATTTTCAAGAATTTGATCGTGCTAACAGATTGGAAATATAAGATTCCTATATACGATTGTAAATTCTCCACCCACGGAGACATTTGGGATTTGTAGGGGCTAGGGATATGCAAGCACAAAACTCTTGTACGTTGGAACGTACCTCATGGCAATCACAACATCAAATAAGCCACCCATTCATGATCTGCAGCAAGACCGCAAAGGTCTGCTACAGTCATTCTTATATCACACTTTTCACCTACAAGCACTTCTTTTCTTCTCTAACCCCCCAAAAGATCAATCTAACACAATTGATGGCATTAATGACATGCCTTGCTAAAGTTTTTCCTTTATAAGAAAAACACTTGCAGCGGTTGCTTCTCTGAAGTAGCCATGTAGCCGGAGGGACCGATCACTTCAACTTGATATAATAGGGGGCAAACAGTAGCTGTGTCACCTAAATGCAGGGAGAAGCAAGAAACGGTTTACAATGGTCTATGGTTGACAAACACATGAAATAATGAGAAAACATTACCAGACAACTCGTCTGAGGCGGACTGGTATGAAAATTTTCCTCTAACAAAGTTTTCTATCAAAAATAGGGAACCGATGAAACTCACTAAATTATCATCATTGTTCCGCTTAGAAGTTTCTTTTTCCTGCCATAGGGAAAAATCAGACCATCTCACTTCTTCGGTTTGGATGTGCCATCCACATTCAGCTCTTGAAGATTCAGCAAGAGATCATTGGAATTCAAGAACACCCGGTTGGACGAATTTGCAATCGTATGAGCTACTTCCCTTGCAGCCTCAATCTGCCGTAAGGCAAGAAATGCAGGGTTACTTGCGATAGCTTGACCTATAAGCTCGGCACTCTTGGCCTCACCCTGTCAGTAAGAAACACTGGAATGATTATGATTCTGAGGGCTGCTGTCCTCAACATATTTCCCATTGCTAGTGATTTTAGGTGCCATAACTATTGAAAGAAAATTACAAAATCTGAGAACAAAAGCTCATTTTCAAATGGCCAGAAAGGATTGGCACAAATTGTCTAAAATGACAATGTAGGCCCATCACGGGGCACGATACATAGGGCCTTTTGACCAAAACCATAAGTAACCTATTGATGGGTCATGGGGCAGGGCCGAGATGGCTCTGTATTTCATGGATAACCATCTTGATGCAATCACATGCATGCAAGGTAAACATGCCAGCATGACCATGGTTCATTCTTACAAGAACTCTTTAAGTAACCATTTGAATAAATGTGTAGTTTTACCGACCTGTGCTCTAATAATAGCACTTCTTTTGTCCTGCTCTGCTTTTTCAACAACAAACTTAGCACGCTCAGCTTCTTGTGCGGCCACTTGTTTAGCTTCAATCGCATGAGTAAATTCCTTCCCGAAACTCAGGCTCGTAATGGACACATCATCCAGCGCAATATTGAAGTTTCGGGCCCTCTCTGTCAATATCTTCCGTATCTCCCTACTTACACTCTGCAACACAGTCACATACATCAATTTCTATCCATGAGTTTCAAGCTTATTTTCTGAAGTACAATGCAAGACATATTAGAATATGGGGCAATAAAATCTAAAAGATTTTTGCTGGAGAACACCTCTCTTTGTGTGATCAGCTGGCTGGCATTGTATTGTGCTACCACAGCCTTCAAAGTTTCATGAATAATTGAAGGCAGAACCCTCTCATTATAGTTCTCTCCCAGAGTTCGATAAATTGTTGGTAGCTGGTCCGGTAGGGGTCTTGTGAGAACCCGAAGCCCGATCTTCACCTAAAAAAATATAAAAGATTCAACATTATCGTGGCAGACATATTGATGAAGATAAGGAGAAGCAAATTGACCATGGCAATGTCTCAGTGGAATAGACAAATATGCAGACACACAAGAAAATGACAGACACCACTTAAGCATGATTACTAAAGCTGCAATACACAAATCAAGACAGACTTGTGCAAGCTCAAGCACCGTTGGGTTAGATCACTAGACATTGATTCTAACAACACATAAAAACGGTAAGCTTATCTAATAGAAAATGGTAAAGTCTAGTCATAAAGGGTGACAATCTTAACAAATTAAAAAGAATAGAGTAACAGGAGAAAAAAACAAAACCACAAGCCTTAAACATGTCATGCACTCATGATGAAACTAAAAATTACAGATAACTACCTAGCACGATAAAGTAATTTAAACTACTTTCCTTTTCACTTCTAACACTAGGTTCCCCTTTGTGAAAAGTATAAATAGTAGTTTCTATTAGGTTATGCAAGGAATACCATTGTTGTCTTCTTGGCCACTTGTAGCATATTTGACGTGATACATTATGACAATTTTGTGCTTAAATCTCAACATGATAAAACACGTCTTTTATGTGCTGGGTTAAAAGCAGGCTCCTTGCTCACTTTTTGGATAATAAATAAAAACCAAATGCTTTGTTTTCAAGAATCTACAAAGCTAACATCACTAGCAACAGCATTTTTCAGAGTTATGGACCAGATCCACTGTAATGGATGGTCTATGTATCATTAAATCATGCATTTACATCAATAGACTTATAAAGTTCATGAGAGGGACTTTTTAGTTGCAACCATATATACTGTGTTATTGTTCCTATTAGATTCATGATATAGTTGCAACCTCCAATTGCTTCATGTTACATAGTTATTGATGACACACATCAAGTGAGGCAGACCAGGGCACAAGTGGTCTTTAGCTAAGCATGTGTTAATCCCTTGCCCATTCCCAGTCTGGCCCATGTGTGAGCTGACATGTTCAACCCAATCTTGGACCCAGGTGCTTGAATGTTGATGCATTAGATTTTGTTTCTTAGTCCCAATATTTGGCTCCCAAGAAATTTGGGATTCATTTTCCACCTTAGGATCAAATTGGCAAAGCTGGCAAACAAATAAATGTTAACACAGCTTTAGCTCTTAAATTACTAGTGGTAGAAGAGAACTGATGAATCAGGCCTATAAGTGAATTACAAAGAATACAACTAGTATTTCATAAAGACATGTATACAAAGTTGGAGAAATTATTTATTGATGCCCATGAAAGATAAATAATAAGAAAACAGGTCAACAAATACAGCAAGAAATAACAACAATCTCTGGTCAACCACTTCTAAGACAGCTGCTGGCAAATATTGGTTAACAAATTTGGTTTTTTGGGTCAAGACCAAGCCAACCCTTTATGAAGAATCAAGTGAATCCACATGGACACTTGCCTTAAAGGGGGAAGTGTGCTCAAGCTACCACAGGCAATCCTCATAATCAAGCCATTTAAACATACTGAAAAGATCACCTTTAAAATTTACACCAAGTCAATTTCAATACGCACCACTACCTACACATTTTGAAGCCTGTAAAGGATAAGTAAGAACATCCACAACACAGTTCCAATGAAAACAATGCAGCCCTGACTGTTACAAGAGCAATGGTCAATATAAAGCATTACATTGTGGTGATACTGGAAGCAAAATCCAGTAGACTGTCCAAGTCTGACATATCATCTACTATATAGAATGTGAAAGCCTCAAATTCCAGCCACGCAAGGCTGGATTCTGAAGTCTTCTGCATTATACATCTAGTTTTGCAGAGTTCCCACTGATCATCCTCTCTCCGCAAGTCCAGCTTATTTCTTCCTCTAACTCTCAAGGGAATCATGACAATCCATCAAATCATCTAACAAGCATCTCAAGTCCTTCCACTTTCACGTTGTATGTTGACATGGTATCAAATTCTTAAAGCATACAGGTCAAGAAAAAGGAACACATTATTCCTTGATGTAACTAGTTTCCTTTGATTTGAGTTTTAGCTACTAAAGAAGAAAAAAAGCCCTTTGAGGAGATATATTTCTTATTTAATTTGAAGCTAATAGCAAAGTACAGAAATCATGCATGTGGGATCCAAATCTGAGACCAATTTCACCATAACCTCCCACAATTTTTTTTAAATATTAAAATAAGGGAACAAACATCCACCTCATGAAGAAATCAAACCATCCAAATTGCTCTCCACATGCATCACATCCCAATGCTATCGTGGTCATCCATGCTTCTCACATGCATTGGGCACGCCAATATAGAGTTACTCTTTAATCAAATAGACAACCAGATCTAAGAATGTAATAAATGGTTGCTTCCAGAATTTCTGAATAGCAACAATAGATCATCATGCAACCATGGCTGCTTTTAGAGTTTCTGGATAAACTACAGCATATGCTTGCACCATAGAATACTAAATAACATATTGGTATCACAAGATGCAAAGTTATAATATATAATGATGATAAAATAGCCAAAAAAAAAAAGACAAAAAACTGTCAAGCATTATCAAAACTATTTTCAGGTCACATGAACTACTTGATGACTCCCAATGGTAGAATTGTCAAATTGTTCCTGTAACACATTACATGAAAAGAAATAGAAACTAACAGCTGACGTTGTCGAATACATGTTGACCACAGATTAAGAATAAACTTAGTATATATACTCCACAAGTTCTTGTCAGAAAAGTAAATTAAATAAGTGAAAAATATACCATTTGAAGATCACGACTCCCAGAAGTACTCTCCACAAGATGGGGGCGAGTACGAACATCATAAATGATAGGCCTCTCAAACCAGGGGATCATCAAATGGGTTCCCTCAGGATAAACCTGCATTACAAGCTATATGTTAGGTCATGAAGGATCCATACTGATATGTAAAATGCAAATACATAAATATGGTTCAAAAGATGGACAGATGGAAAGTATACTCCAATTTCCTTATTGATAAATCTTGATACTGTTCAAGTTAGATACAATCCAAACAATTCTCCCTACACGCGCACACGCGGGCATGCATGTGTGTATGTGTGTATATATATGTATGTGCACACAGACACGCATGCATGCTTGTGCACATGCATATATATACACACATACATATTTATATATACACACACGTATACAAATATACATACAGAAATAGACTAGGCTCAGATCGACCAAATTTGGCAGATTCCCCACCATCTAATTTGCATGGATCTCCATGCAACAAACCAAAAAGTTAACAGAAAATTACATATCTATGTGTGTTTGTGCGTATGTGTGTATTCGAAGCTAAATCTGATTGACCTGAGCCTAGTCTGTCTTTGTATGTGTATATATATATGTATATATGCTTGTGTGTGCACGCGCGTACGTATGTACCTATATATATATATATACATACATATACATATTTATATATACATACATACATATATATGCGCATATAAATATATATGTATATATGTATATGCATATGGGTATGTGTGTACACACACACAAATATATACATCTATGTGTATATGTATATGTATGTATGTATGTATGTATATGTGTGTGTGTGCGCGCACGTGCATGCATGCATGCGAAACTTAAAAAAAAGGAGCTATCATCTCCCTAAAATATATGCAGTTATCCCCAATATATGTGTGTGTGTACACATATATACAAATATACATATACAGAGATAGACTAGGCTCAAGTCAACCGAAATTGGTAGGTTCCGCACCATCTAATCCATATGGATCTCCATTCAACAAACCAAAAAGTTAATGGAAAATTGTATATATATGTGTGTGTTTGTGTGTATTTGGAGCCAAATCCAGCCGACTTGAGCCTAGTCTATCTCTGTATATGTATACATGTATATGTGTATGTATGTGTATGTGTGTGTGTACGTGCATATATGTATATGTGTGTGTGTATGTATATGTGTGTGTGCGTGTGTATATGTATATATGTATATATGTGTGTGTATGTATATATGTATGTGTGTGTTACAATATGTAGTGTACGCGTGTGCTTGCGCGCGTGTGTTCATGTGCATGCATGCATGCAAAACTTAAAAAGAAAGAGCTATCATCTCCCTAAAATGTATGCAATATCCCCAATCTCATCTATTTGTGTGCTTCTCTCCTTTTTTTCTCATAACCCCAAATCCCACATCGACGGTTTTAGTCATATGACAACCAAATGGCAGGTTTATTTTGGCACTTCATTCCACTTTTCAACTATTTAGAAAAGTTTATTTATTTCTCCTTGCTACCTCATATTACTGGAATCCCCATTTGGCACGTATGCAGGGTATTAGTACATGTAAAATTTAGAAGAATGAGGAACAAAAGAATGGATCAATGGTCATAAAAATCAACATGTTAAGAATTTAAAGAAAGGAAAGGAGATGGGCTTAAAGAGATTTGACTCTATTTTCTATCAAAGCTTGATACGATAGGCCCCAAACAATCATCAACAATGATGAGTATCACATCAGACAAGGCCTAAGGAAACCACTAGCATCAAAATGTATCTATTTGCAAGATCAGTGCAACTATATTGCCTATGATTACCTATGGGCCCTCATCCCTAGTGCTACCTAAACTCTTTTTTTCATGCTCTTCAGAGTGCTAACACTCTATCACTAGGCCACAACATGACATGGAATAACAGTCAGCTCTTCAAACCATGGTTCATAATCTTGGAACCAGACTCATGCTGGTACCATCTTGGTATAGTATCCATACACCTGATAAGGAGGTCAGTTCGACATACTGATACTTGGATGCCTCCTGTACTACATACCGATTTGGCATTGGTATGCAAAGATAAGCTTGGTACGCACCAATATGGCATACCATGCTTCAAAAAAAGTTAGCTAAACTTATATCATCTTCTAGTGCAGATACTTAACAAAAGATATATGTTCATTACAATTAGCTCTATCAGCTAGTTAGCTTACATAGATAAGTGTCCTAGAGTCTTTTTTTTTTTTTAATGTACCGCTTGGAATTCCTAGGTAATTGGCGTCCATGCCATGACCCAGGATTGCTTGCCTTCACACCATGTGAGACAGATAATTTTAATGTGCCCTTCAAGATCAAACTAGAAAATGCGTGAAAACAAGGATGAGATTGTAGATAGTTTACAAGAAAATTCTGTCCAACCAAGAACAGTTTCACCAGCCTTTGTCATTACCCTTACCAAAGGAGGCACCATCCATGTCCCCATTTAAAAGATTCTGATTAAAGTTAGGATAGCAAAAAGACAGCTTTTACCTGAAAAATTTAGGCCTCAAATCCTTCCTAAAGGACACTCCATAGAACCTTATTGCTGGAATTTTGATAACCAAAAGTTATCCACAAACAAATACAATTAACAGTTTCAAATTTACTTTTAGCAAAAGTTTTAACATAGAAAAGATGTATTGAAGCCAATTCAGTAAGCAAGGACTAGGTACCAAACATCACGAGAAATATCACAGGTCATGCAGATCCATGTTATAGTATAGCTTTAAGAGGGGAGATCAGATAATAATACCAACTCTCCAATCCACTCATAATTCACCACCCTTGTTTTATTCCCCTCTTCATAAATTTCTTTGAGATGCAAGATATGAAGATAATAATTTATGCTTGCTGCCATTTGAGACCAACAACTGACAATTCCTTCTGCATATACCGATGACCGCTGCCTCTGATTCCACATACCTTGTTTTGCATCAAAGGTGATTGATAATCCACATTGGTGAAATATGCGCTATTCAGGGAAAGAATATGGGGTAATAAAATTCACCTCCTATAAAAACTATGTGCATCCAACATCTCAATGAGGTAAATATTTTTTCCATCAATAATATTTGCTACAAAAGATATATTTACCACTTTTAATCATTACCATAAGTATCATCTTCAAATCTTAGATTTAAGTACATGTCCTTTGCATTTTAGAAATGACATCAAAATCGTAAAATTTCAAGCAAAACTTAACCACATAAAAATATAATTTTAGCTTCCTATGATACACTGAATCCTTGGTATCTAGAAGATCAAGATTTTGTCAATTCATCACTTAATATTCATCATGGATCAGTTTGATGCCTGGTGCTTTTATTCTTTTCAACACATAATAAAGTTCACATTATTAACTTTAGATAAATATTTATTAGAGGTGACTATACCAAACATCATCCAAATTTCACGTATTATTATGGATTCCCACAATGCTCAAGAAAACAAAATGACTCTTGATTTAGCAGTTCCAACTTCCAAGAAGCTTCATATGGCCACACATATACACCATGTGACTCCCTAGAATTATTGTAGGTTCCAAAACCCATTTCATCCCTCCACGGTTAAAGGGAATTGCACATAACAATTGAAAAGAATAACCAATCTATTGCTTGCATGCTGCACAGTAAAACATGGTGACGGTTCTCTAGGCCCCCAAACGAAGGGTTCTTCTAGTGAACTAAACTACAAAATTTAGTAGCTAATGCAGCAAAAGCACATTCAGCCCCCATACTTTAACTGGACACCTAAAACTTACAACACGAATCTGAAAAATTATTTGGGGGGCAAAAACCGAGCACTTGATGTAAGACACAAAACAATCCAATAACAACAGATCATTATGCCATTATACAGTTTCCATTTAATGAAACAATTACATAAAAGGAAATAAAAAACAAGAACATTTGAAAGAGCGAAAAAAGATAAAGGAGGAAATAACAGATGTAGCATAAACAAACTTCTTCAACCATTAAATAGTCACAAACTACAAAAGGAACCAAATATATGTGGAAAAAACTGGTAACCGATAACCACCAAATATTAGTAAATTTGGACTAAAAAAAAAATCCTTTATATCTTTTCCAATCTAATTTTCATACCTTTTCCTTGATGCCTTGGATGCGATTGAAGACGATGGCCCGGTGGCCACCCTCGACGTTGTAGAGGCTATTGAGAGCGCCGTAGACGGTGGCGCCGCCGAAGAACACCACCTTCAGCAGCGTTCCCGCCCCCGAGCCGGGAGTCGGCACCTTAACGTTCTTAAAGTTCATCTCTACCTCTGTCTCTCTCTCCTTCCCTCCTTTCCTCCTCAAAACCCCTATCCTACAGAGAAAAGAGAGCAAAACCCGCCACAGTTCGGATCAAAATGGAGCTCGGGATCTCTCCGAACAGAAGGAAGAGGAAGACGTATTCTTACGGGTGGTGAGGCGATCTCGCGGCGGAGGACTTTGGGCCTCGCTCGAGGTGTCTTCTATTCTAGGGTTTTCCGGCGGGTTGAACGGGAGATGGCACCTCTCGCCCTTTTCCCCACTCCGTCCTCCATTGCTTTCCCTTAGTCAGGTGATGGCCAGACTTGGGGAAGGAGGGAAGGGGTGTGATGACTCGTGGCCATCTGATTCAATGATAGATGAAAATATGTTTGATTGGACGGTCAGGATGCGCTGATGCATGAAACGCTGACCTGGCTATGAAGATGGCCCTGATAGGACGTGGTGCTATTACGCTGCTAAACTGCTCGCGAGCCTTGATCATCCATAACAGAAGCAGACAACTGACTCTGAGATTCGTGTAGAGAATGATTGCTCTATACAAAATCTTGAAGTCTAACGGGCATGCCAAGTCCACTTGGGAGCTTAATAGTTTAATCCACGTACAAGAAGGAGGATAGGAGTCCTTGGGTTAGTGGGGATTTTGCTTAATGCCATGCCGTGCTGTCACGGGCTTACTTGTGGCTTGCTGGTTACTGGTATGGACCTGACGTGATGCTGCAAAGAATTTGGCATTGAGGGAAGGCATGTCAAAAAATTTGCAATGCTGCTAGAAAAACAATGATTAGCTAAAATATGGTATAAATATGGCATGATATCGAAGGGCTCGAGATGCATGATATTTAGCATGCTAGTGGACCACCATGATATATATGGATACTCGAGGATTTCTCTTAGTTTAAGAAAGGGCATGGAGTTTTGGCCGCATTTCTGACTCCCTTAAGCCCATAAGAGATAGGTCCATCGTGGTACGATTACGAGATAATTGGGTGACACCCCAAATGATCTTGTATAGAGGTATTCGGGATAATGCTGATTGGACGAGCTGGCCACATTATGCAGAATGAGAATTTTTAAGAGATTTATCCTCGAGGAATTATCCGGGCTACTTTATTTATTCTTAATTTCTATTGTGGAGTGAAAAGATGATAGAAAACTAGTTGGACAAGGATGTGGCCTATCTAAATAGATAAATCACGTGAGCATTGCGGAGTGATGTCTTGTGGAGATCCACGAGAACTGGTTAGTCATGGAGTACAAGGAAGGCTTATGAAATATCGGTCAGATATATGCCTTGGAGCTAGGCTAAAAATCAAGGACGGCCAAAAGGATTGTGCCAAGTAAAGGATAGCTTAATGCAAGAATTAGCCGGTCAGATATATTTACTTGATTGGCAGACTTGGATGTCAATATTATGGCAATGCACAAGGTGCAAGTAGACCATGGATGGAGGATGTTAGGTGGTATGGTCGTGAACCTTTGGAATCATGGTAGAGTGTAGTGATGTGCAAGCAAGTCGTGAATATTATCAAACAGTATGATCATTGATGAGAAGGCATGTCAAAGATGCAAGATCGAGATCGTGGCACAGGAGCTTATGGAGGAGTTTAGATAACAGAACTCGAGAGGTCTCAGATATATATGATCAGCTATAGCTTCAAGGAGCTACAGGGCATGTCGGCTTGATAGTTTAGATGGATGGCACTAGAGATGGACTTGCTTAAACCTTATGCATAGCAGTAGCATTGCATGGTCATGCTGTGGGGATTTGGTTTGTATAATACTGAAGGATAACTTAGTGGGTTGCAGATCAGTGATACAGTGGTTATGTCATGGCATGGAAATATGCTAAGGATCGTGATATCTTGGATAAGCAGTACTTAGCTTAAGGGGCAGAGTTTTAGAGTTGGCACAAAGGTGCCGAGCTACGGAGCACTCTTGGGAAGAGTCTATGTTAGGAAACGAAGGTATGCATGAGCATTACGGTCGACTTGAAAGGTCAGGTTACTTGCAGGCACTTGAGGGTGTCGCATGTGTTCAGTGTAATAGAATAACCACTATAAGAATCCGGGCTATTAGCGATGGCTAATCACCATCACTAATACTGTCGTAAAAGCCAATCTAAAAAATTCTTATTGCTAATTATCATTATTAGCAATAGAAATATGAACCATTGCTAATAAGGCTATTAGTGACGATTTTAGAGATGAAATAATTCCATCTCTAATTATTTTTTAATATTTAAGTTAAATTTTTTAAAAAGATTAAAAAAATATTAGCGATGGCATTTTTATAGCTAATATCGTCGCTAATAATTATTAGTGACCAAAAATGCCATCGTTAATGCCGTCTCTATTTTTTAAATTTTTAAATAAAATTTAAAAAATATTAGCAATGGTAATTTAATTTTTAATACTGTCGTTAATAGTTATTAATGATGATAATTACCATCACTAATACCGATGCTAATAGTTAATTTTATTTTTTTTTAAAATAATAATAATATTTTTTTAAAATATATTTTAATTAATCATAATGGATTATATTTCTAATATCTATTATAATTAAAATTCAAAGATAATATAATAATAAAAAATTAAAAACTAATTATATTATATTAAAATATAAATTATATAATTCTCTTATAATTAGTATCAAAAAAATATAATACATAAAAAAAAATAGATCGAATCCTCATCATCGTCCACTTTCTTCTTCTCCTGCTCCTCTCTAATGGCTGGTGAATGAGAGCTAGATGTCCTAGCATCTTGTAACAAAAAAAATAAAATAATATTAGTAAGTTTCGATATGGAGACGGCATATCTATTGACATACTTTTTTTATTCTTAAACAGATTGTTCCTACATATTTCATTTGATGATATAGAGCTATAGACACCTCTGGCCCATCGATTGGACGGTTATATTGAATTTTTAGCCCCTAGATATTCTTTTCGAACTCAAACCTAAATATACGAAACTTCTAATTAAATATGAAAACTTAAAATAAGTAAAAAAATTTAATAATATAATTACTTGATATGATGGATGGAATGATGAGCCTAGCTAGTCATGCAGTTGCGACTTCTGGAAAAGCTCTACGATTGTATCATGGATGATATCTAGGAAGCTCTGAGATTGCTGGCTTAGAAGCCTCTGCATGACCTCTTCCATGTGTGTATCACTCCATGTCTGGGATGTTGAGATATATGAGGATGTTGAAGAGGATCGAGATGGTGGAGGGTCGAAGTGAAGGAAAAAATCTTTTTTCTGGGTCAGGTTCATTTAGATCTAATTGGATCAGGAGGGATATTTCAAAAAAAATTCTCTGAGATCCTAATCAGATCTGAGATTTCTCATATTTGATCTTATTGATCTGATAATAAAAATAAAATAAAATAAAATTTTAATTTAATTTAATTATATCTTTATTTTGGGTAATCCAATTATCCTATGATGATCCTGATGTTTACCTGAGGTTCTAAATATAGCCACGCAAGCGCCTGACCTCTACCAGTATCCACTGGGTAGGATCTGGAGATCTTCTCCTTCTCAATCAATCTTCTAAAAATTAGACCTAAATCTGATCTTGAAGGTCTTCAAAACTTCTTTTTGAAGAACAGTCATTGTCTCTTGCAGTAGTGCTGCCTTCTTCCTTTCCTGACGCCTTTCACTTGCTTGGATTGTACTTTACTCATGCCCAAAACCTCTTGGGCATGGAGAGGAGAGAGAAGACTAGAGGATAGAGTGGAGGAGGGAGAGAGGCTTTGTGGCATGGGCTAAAGATAAAAGCATTAAATTCTAGGCGCAGACAAGGTTTATATAGACCATACTGTGCCATGCAGTGCCACATCATCCCGGCTAATCATGGCCCTTTGTGCAATCAAATTTAAATTTGATTGATGGGATGACATCATCTGATCCAATAAGATGAGAGACCTTCAAAACCCTCCTAAAGTGGCACCAAGACTGGGTCAAACAAGACTTCTTGGTGCCACAAAGTTTAATCCCTTGAAGCAACCCTAGAGTCCCATCTACATGGGACTCCATCTTTATCCTCATGGGGCGTGCTCTTTCTATCTGCATTTTAGCAAGAGGACAAGTCTCCAGGTACTCTTCTATGGGTGCATGATACATGGACAGATGTCTAAGTATCCAAGGTCAATATTTGATCAATGTCCAAAAATAAGATTTAGCAGATGACCGAAAATGATAGGTGTTGTCTTAAATTTATCTCATAAATTAAGACAACTCTTTTCTAATCTGGACAAGCTCCAGTCAGATCAAGTAAAGATTCCTGAGTGAGTCCAAACACATTTGACTCAGTCGATACAAGTTTTAATGATTATTAAAGAGAACATTAGGCTCAATCGTGTGCTAGCATGATTTTTTTGAATCTAATTGAATCTTATTCAAATTAATTGAACTAGGTTAGTCCAATTGATGATATCCAGATTCAAATTCTTGTTTGTATGATCGAGTTAGGTTCAGTTCCATATGGTAATGGGATATGTCGCGATCTCTATCATCGACATCATCAAAACATCTTTCAATGGATCAGAACTTTTCTGATTTAGATAACTAGTATGATCAATCATCCAAATCATTCTAATTGCTTCTAAAATCCACCAGTGACACCTAGCAGCATATGGTGGCAACTCATTAGAACTAAAAGCAAACCTCTCGATGTAGTTACCTATGTGATTAAGTTTCTCTATCTTGAGCTCCGACCGAATTAGGGTTAAGGTGATCTCGTCAAATCCTAATTTTCATCATATGAATTAATCATTTGATTCAAGTCCAATGTAAAAATCATAATAGAAACTCTTTCTATTATTTCACTCTACCATGGCCATAGACTTATGGACTTGATTCTCATGATCATCATAGGGCTGCTCCTCATTTATCGAGGTAGATAGATCCCCTATTGGTGCAATCCAATTTCTATAATGAACATGCTATAACCAACATACACCTCAAGATTCTGAATGGCTAGAAGATCGAGTTATGGTGTAGTCAAACTATAACACCCTCAAGGTGAACTATCGATGCACCTCAGGTCAAAGAACTAGACTCACCACTGCAACTTTGAGCTAGTCATCGACGAAAAGGTAGACTTTCTCATAACTGCTCGAGGTGATCACGCTCAGTGCCATCATTCTTTAACGAGTACCTATACTCTCGTTCTGGTGTCTCTACACCATAGACTTAAGACTCATCTATCCTAAAGAAGCGATCATACACCAACCTGCCAGATCAATCATCATCCTTATGATGATTCTACGGTCAGAAGCATTTTATGAGTTAATAATGAAAAATTTATGTCTTTAATTTTTAACTCTTGAAAATATGAACTATCATTACCATTAACTCAAAGGATGTATCACATATACTTTCAAAATACATACTGTGATAGAAAATAATTTATTTTATTATTTATAGTCAAAATTATAATTTTATTCTTAGAAGTGTATTACAAGTGTCAGCCAATCTGACTTCTAGGGCACATATATCTAACATGAAGCTGTGCTCGAATCCTATGATCCAACTCCTACTTACCCCATAGTAGCGCCCAGCCATCCCTTAAGGTCAAGAGAGGCTGAGAAGATGCATTATCGTTGTACCTCTCAGCAACATACATTGCATAATGCATCTATACAGTTAAAAAATATATTAGTTTTAATATAAAAATTAGATTTTGTAATAACTTAATTAGTAAATAAAATTTAAAATTCTTACCATGATCTATCATGACATAGAATCTAAATAGTCACCAGTCCTTCTAGACTAGTGTGTGGCTCGTCATAACTACAGCTGGTCTAGAAATGACCCAGCTGTCATGTCTGTAATAAGTAAATAATAAAATTAAATTAATTAAAACATGTATATAAGAGTTTTTATAGTTCTAATGAAGAGTTTTGATATTGATTTCTTACTAGTCTGTCAGCTATAATATGTGTTGACTGAGCTACCCATGTGCCTGATCGGATCCTACTGGACAGCCCGATTCTGTCGGGCCCTCTGTCGCCTAATGGAGTACTCCTTATTGCTCCACTGGTCATAGAGGGCCTGTCATATGTCCACTCGCATCCAGTGATCCATGAAGAACCTTCAGTTCAATGGTGACTGAGAATTGGAGTGCTGGATAGCGGACTGTTTGAGGCTGTATAGGCCATCTTGGAGCTTTCGTATGGCCACCTTCTCGAAGGTCTGATGGTCGGCCTTTTCATCCTAGGAAGTCTCGAATCAGTAGTATTCTTGCAAGATAGAAGTAAATATATATTAATATATAATTAAAATACTAATATATTAAAAATTTAAAAATTAAACTAGTTTTGACTACCAGAAACATCTTCCAGACTGCATCATAAGCTCCAGATGGCCAATTGGAGAACTCGTTCACCGACCCCGACATCAAGTGTCGGATGATGCCAGTAACCATATGAGATACTTTAGATTCTCTAAACATGCTACAAAATTAATTTTTTTAAAAAAAAGTTAACTCTGGAATGGCTAAATTCTAAACATATTAATTAAAGTTGTAGTACTTATGAGCAATTCTGAACGTGGATGAGCTACTATCCTCCAGCCGAGTTGGAGGGGCTGTAAGTTGGGTGGATCCTCGACTATCATTCTATATCTGAAAGTCAGTCGCTACTGCATGTGACTATGGGGTTACTAGTGACCCCTTGTCATCCAAATCTGAGCATAAAATATCTAATATAAAGAATGTTGTATTAGTTAGCAAAGGATAAAATAATATAAATGAGAATATCTAAAGTATTATAATTTACCACCCGATGTGAGATATATGGAACTATGTAAGTTGGCCACATGATCGCTCTCTCCTCGAGAGCTTTATCCTTAGCTGAAACGGCTCTGACCTCTAGAAGATATGATGTATAATTTTTAAAAATAAAAATAAAAATTAAAGCAAGTAGATGATCTAAAAATTGATTTAAACAAAATATCTATCAAAATATAATAAAATAAATAAAATTTAACTCATATGTAAAAAAGATTGTTAGTTAGCATCTGCAATGTATCAGCAAAAAAATAATTCTCATCCAGTAGTACATAATAATATGTTGGTTTGCTAGTCTCTTAATTTAGGTATTATTTGATTCTCATTTAGCAATACATGATAATCTCAGTACATAAAAATGTGAAGAAGGCTCAGATCTGTCATTGAAAAATAAGGCATTGCAAGTTTCTCTACACCATTAACTATGAGGTGGCTGCAAGTGGTTGTCTATGATGCAACAGACCATCTAAGCTTACCCTGCATTGCAAGTTTTTTTATATCTTTAACCATGAGGTGGCTACAAGCGATTGTCTACAATGTAATAGACTATCCAAGCTTGACCATACAATAACAAGAACAGAATGCATCACCTCTATTTAGACGCATCTTGCATAGGCAGTCATCATAGCCTCTCCAAGCCTCCGATTGCCTCCTCGAGCTACAAACTAGAAGTAAAAATTTTTTTAGAAAATAAAATAACAACTTAAAAATAAAATTTATGTGCTTGCATGGTTTAGTCGTCTGGCAAGCTTCAAGTCCATATGCATGGAACATACGTGCATCCTGATCATTCCCGTTTGCAATGATATCCTTTACTTATGTGATTATGCTTTTGGAAATGCTGCACTCTTAATTCAAGGATGGGCTCGTTATCCTTGTAAGAGATATATCAATAGAGAAATGCTTGATAGGAATATAATAGTTACCCATTTATATAGGACCAGATTTTTGTCAAATTATAAGCATTGGTACTTACATGGAGAGATATAGGAGACAATATACTTGGATGGGAGGCTCTACTTGTCCAACACATTTGCTGATGTGCAAGAGCTTAATAGTGATAGGCTTGAATAGATGATTAGTGCATTTGGTGGGTTTGATCTGGTTATCTATGAAAACCTATGTAATAATCTTTCTGGTAGCAACCGCCATAGCCATGATGGACTATAGGGGTTGCTATAGTTATAGCCTTACTTAGCCTCTTAGGGTAGCAACCCTATAGAGGGTATGCATGACTATAACCATAGCAACTCTATAGTCCATCATGACTAAAATGATTGCAATCTAAAAGATTATTATATAGATATCCATCAA
This sequence comes from Cocos nucifera, assembly GCA_006176705.1. Lineage (NCBI taxonomy): Eukaryota > Viridiplantae > Streptophyta > Magnoliopsida > Arecales > Arecaceae > Cocos > Cocos nucifera. The sequence continues at coordinate 206,785 of QRFJ01000645.1, read as the reverse complement.
TAACTAGATCAAATATACCAAATATGCTAATCATCAGCTCAAATCCTATCACTATTAAGCTCTTGCATATCAGCAAAGTCTTGAACAAGTAGAGCCTTCTTTGTCCTCATAATTCTCCCATGTCTCAGCATGGGATGGAGGAAAATGAGGGTGTGCAGTGAGATGGGAGAAAACGAAGATAGGAAGGTTATTAGCGATGATGAATTACCATCTCAAATAATATTCTTCCATTGCTAATACTTAAAAAACTATTAACGATGGCTAAACACCGACGGTAATAAATTACCATCGCTAATAATTAATTATATTTTTAAAATATTTTTTTTAAAAAAAATTATTAGCAATGGCAAAGGAGAGAGAAGGAATGAGAGAGACAGAAGAGAGAGCTTGCTTGTTCTTCTCAAAATATAGGGACTTTTCCTCTCTTTTCAAATGAATCAATAAGAATTGATGGCTGGCAAGTGGCAACCATGACCAGCGGTGACCCCTTGGTGGCGGCAATAGCGGCTCCAACTCTTGGTAGTTCAATCACAGTCAAGTTTGGTGATGATGGCTGGCTTGATGGAAACCAAAAAGAAGAAACAGAAGAAAAAGACAAGCTCCAATTGGCCACACCCCATAGCGGTGAACCCAGGTAGTGGCCATGGCATTACATTCAGCAAGGAACTCAATGACCACCTTGGCCATAGTGGCCAGTAGTGGTGAATTAAGGGAACATCAAAGTGGGGCTATCTCTACTCAAATATGATTTTGGCGACTAGCCAGCTCTAATCAAGGTCCAATAATGGCCATGAGGCTAGAAAAGAGAGAAGAAGAAGAGCTTAGGTTCATTACCTAAGTCCGACGAGGAGTTGCAGCCGGATCGATGGAGAAATTGAAGACAATCTCATTCCAAAAGAACTTGAAATCAATAGCAATCTTTTAGCGATTTTGGTAGAGTTCTAAAAGGAGGAGAGGGCATTCTTTTATATTTAAAATTCTATGATTTCAGTTGGGTTTGACTTGCCCTAAGACTCCCAATCTCTAGCGAGATTGCAATGGAAGAAAACTCTAATCTATGAGGATTTATGGTGCTCCAAAGCCTTAGAAGGCCATGAGAGGAGTCAAGATATTGGCTCCGAAGATTTCAGGAGCTTGGTTGGTGCTTCAGAGATCTAGGATACAAGGTGAAGCAAGGAACCAAAGTCGGAGAATCAAGACTGCAGAAAGAAGATTTTCTGCAGGTTAGCCAGCTCAGTCCAAAATTAGGTCGACTAAGTCTCAGTGCACAGGCAAAATAGAGCTGCGCATTCAGAACTGCTAGCATGGCATAGAACTGGGTCAGCTCAGTTTCAGACTGAGCTGACCCAATGGAACTTAGCCAGCTCAGTGCTGAGATTGAGCCAACTCAGTGCGCGGGCAGAGTTACATAAGGATCTACTTTGAGCTAGGATCTGGATTGATCCTAGGGGTCTCAAGGTCTAATTTGAGAGATTTTAAGGAGGCTAATTCATGTATAGATCGAGTCTAGATCCAGAAAATGAGAGCATGGAAGACATGGGTGTACATGAGCTCGGCGAGTGCTTCCATATATTGGATTAGCCAGAAAGTTTTTTTGATTAGGTCTAATGGCTATGTATAAATATATAGATTGTATTAGGATTTCAAGAATGCTATGGAATATAGACATTTTCTTTCTCAATTCTCTCTTCTTCTCTTCTCTCTAGTGTAGTTATCCTAGGTTCTTGAAGAAGTCCTAGAGAGAGGGGCACCTCCCTCAAGCCCAAGGAGGGAGGTGCCCTAGCATAGATCTAGGTGTTGGATCTATGGTTTGCTGCCCATAGAGAACGTCACAAGTTTCTTCAGATCCGTGCTAAAGATCAGGAGCTTTCACAACATGATATCGATGCTTGTGATGTCAAGGATGATTGACATTCGAGTGATATCATGGATCTATAATTTGGTATCAGAGCTAGGTGATGCATGAGATGTTGTGGACGATAATATGGTATCAGAGCCAGATTTTAGAGCCTGATGGTGCATGAAAGGAGTCAGGTTTTAGAGCCTGATGGTGCGTGGAAGAAGCTAGGTTTCAGAGCCTCATAGTGCGTGAAAGCGAAGGTTTCAGAGCCTCATGGTGCGTGAAAGCGAAGAAGAAGTTATACAAGGTGAAATCAGAAATCTGTACAAGGATTTCATGATATGTCTCAAATCTACCTTATTGTTGTTGCGGTTTAGCCAACCAGGAGCGGCAGATTGAAGGTGGAGGTTAAGAGGATTAATAAGAAGGGATTCTTTTAGGATAGAAGGATTTAGTGCATAATTTGCTAATCGATCTTGGTGAAAAAATTGGGGTGGATGACGGTTATGTGATAGGCAGGGAGGGCTGGAGTGCTGCAGTAGCACTTTCCTGAAGATGCAGGGCTGAGAGAGGCTCGACAATGCAGCAATCGAGGAAGGTATCTTAGTAGAGAGCATCAAAATTTTTTAGAAAGATTGGCAGTGTAGGGCTGTTGAAGAGAGATTTTTCAAGGGATAATGGTCGAAGGAAGGCTGAAGAAGCGACTATATGTCCTTCGGTGTCAGGAAGGTGGGGAAGTAGTCGAAGATGTATTCAGTAGTTCGATCAGAGCATGAATTTGCAGAGCCTTAAGAGTGATGAAGATAGATGATCCATGGAGATCCAGCAGGTTAGGACTAGATGGCTGTAGAGCGGCATAAAAATGAGTCAGGGAGCACTGGAGTACTACAGGAGCGCTATCCTGAAGGCACAGGGCTAAGAGAGGCTTGGTGGTGCAGTAGTCAATGAGTATATCTCAGCAGAGAGTGTCAGTGGCTTCTCAAAAAGATCGAGAGTAGGTCTCTGGGAGAGCCAGGGGGTCTCAGAGAGCGTCAGAAGGTCTCTAGCAGTCGAAAGTATCATGGATCAGGTTTCTTCTATAGGAGCACCAGGGAGAGTCATGGTTCATATGGAGGATGATTCTCCGGGCGTAACTAAAGCGATGGCTGATGTAGGGGCAGAAGAGGACTAGGATAAAATTTTTTAGGGTTCAGTCGCTGGATTCAAAAGAGTTGGATGAGCTCTTGGGTTTTGAAGGTGCCCATGGGTTACGGAGGTATCCGAGACAACTTCGAAGAGGACTGTAGAATGCGGAGGGTTCAAAGGGACAACGATAGTGTTCGAGGTGCAGCGGCAGACTTAGTAGTGCAGCATTGAGTAGTTGGCCTCGAGGGACTCGATGATGGAGTCGACTTCTGTGGCATCAGATGGACTTTGGATATAAGTGGAGCTCCATAGTGGTGGCTTCATAATTGGAGAAAAAATTTAACATGAATTTAGAGCACCGATGATACACAGTTTCAGATAGAGTGGTATGTGCAGGTGGACAGGCGTAGCTCTGAAGAGATCATGTCAGGTGGTATAGTATGTGCTGGTGCAGAAATGCTGAAGGTTCTTCAGAAAAGTTTAGAGAAAGTGATGCAGTTGTTAAACAGAAGTGATCCTACAATTTCAGGATGGTGCCAAGAAGCAAGCATAGATCTTCAGCGGTGAAGGCGGTCATCCTAAAAGGCCTTAAAAGTGCACAACAGCTGAAGAGGATTGGCAGAGGCAATGTTTGCATAGGTGCTGTCGAGTGTGCAGGGACAATGGGATCATGTAGGAGGACATTATCGAGGGATTTGCTAAGGCTTGGGGCACCAAGATGGAGATTGTGAGGATTTGTGGTGCTCCAAAGCCTTGGAAGACCACGAGAGGAGTCAGGATGTTGCCTCCAAGGATTCCAAGGGCTTGGTTGGTACTTCGAAGATCTAAGACACAAGGTGAAGCAAGAAACCAAAGTCAGAGAATCAAGACTGCAGAAAAAAATTTTCTATAGATTAGTCGGTTCAGTCTAAAACTGGATCAGCTAAGTCTCAGTGCATAGGTAAAATAGAGAGCTATGCATTCAAGACTACCGGCACGGCACAGAACTAGGCTGGCTCAATTTCAGACTGAGCCGACCTAGTGGAACTTAGCCAGCTCAGTGCTGAGACTAAGCCAGCTTAGTGCGCGGGCAGAGTTACGCGAGGGTCTATTTTGGGCTTGGGTCTAGATTGATCGTAGGGATCTTAAGATCTAGTTTGAGAGGTCTTAAGGAGGTTAATTCATGTATGGGTCGGATCTAGATCCAGAGGATGAGAGCATGGGAGACATGGGTATACATGGGCTCGGTGAGTATTTTCATGTATTGGGTTAGTCGAAGAGTATTTTTGGTCGGGCCTAATGGCTATGTATAAATATATAGATTGTATTAGGATTTCAAGAATGCTGTGAATGTTGTGGAATACAGATCTTTTTTTTCTCAATTCTCTCTTCTTCTCTTCTCTCTAATGTAGTTGCCCTAAGTTCTTAAAGAAGCCCTAGAGAGAGGGGGTACCTCCTTCAAGCCAAGGAGGGAGGTGCCCCAGCATAGATCTAGGTGTTGGATCTATAGTTTGTTGCCCATAGAGAACGTCATAGGTTCCTTCAGGTCCATGCTAAAAATCAGAAGCTTTTGCAATATGATATTGGTGCTTGTGATGTCAAGGATGATTGATGTTCGAGCGATATCATGGATCTATAATTTGGTATCAGAGCTAGGTAATGCCTGGGATGTTGTGGACGGCAATATAATCAGGAGTCTTCTTCCCCACCCCCCTTTTTTCATATGCGATGTATATTTTTTCCATGGGCTTTTCAGGCCAGCACAAGGCCAAGAACCTTAGTTATTACATGTTATAATGCAAATGGGCACCCAAAATTACTAGACAACAGGTCATCCTAGCCATGGGCTAACCACTCTATTGCCCAGGTATGACCACCCAAGAGAGAGGTGAATTAGGTTTATAAAATTTTTGATCAAATTATACTCTAAGATAAATATGTATTTCTAATTAAGAAAAACTTGAATGCTTATAGTGAATGAGCAATATGTAGTAGCGGAATTAAAAGCAACTAATGCAAATAAGGAAAGCAGGGAAAGCAAAACCATAAAACAAACACACAAAAATTTATAGTGGTTCGGTGCAATTCTGCACCTACGTCCACTCTTCAAGCTATCCTCTTAGAAATTCTACTATAATCCGAGATTACAGTGCGTTTGTTTTGATCTGATATCACAAACAAATCCAATTGGTTTTGTCGGGCTCACCAACCACAATCCTACACCGATAATTTTTTTGGGTTTACTATCAACCTGGTTGATTTTAACTTAGGAGCACCAACCACAACCTTTATACTATCTAATTTTTGGCTTGGACCAACCTACACCCCAAGTTTCTTTCCTCCAAAGAAACTTTTAAAGAAATAAAAATACAAGTATAAAATTCAACACAAAAATTTAAAAAAAAAGAACTCATTTTGAAGTTTGATGAAGAGGCTGAAAGATGGTTCTTGAAGCTTTGTATTCTCTCCTTTGAAGGCTAAGAGAAAGCTTGAATGAATGAGGATGATCACACTTTGAAGCTCTCTGAATTTGATGCACAAGGTTCTCTCTTTTCTCTCTTTTCTTTTAGATATTCAATGAACCTCACTATTTTAATAATTTCTACTTTCAATCCACTTGATCTTTTTTTCAAATATTTCTCTAGCCTTTTATACTCTTTTTGATAGCTTGAAGATCAATTCTAGCCATTGAAAGTCTTAAAATAGCCGATGAAGTAGAGAAATGATCATTTAAAAAAGTTACAAAAAACTAGCCATTACGATCACTAGGGCGGCTCAGTTTATATTTGGGTCAGCTCAGTCCCCTAGGTCTTGAAAAACTAACTTTCTGCACTTTCTATCTTTTACTTCAACTGAGACTATGTCGGCTCAGTCTCAGACTGGGTCAGCCTAGTTTGCATGCCAAGCATGCCGAGCAGCCCATTTCGAAAAGGGATGATCTAGGGTTCGTTCCCTTTGGTGTGCCAATCAGCTCTTTTGATAGGAGTCGACCTAGGAGTCAATTCTTTTTTTTCAAACTTGATTTTCTCTCAAAATATACATCCAAAAAATATAAAATTATCTCCAATAGATCATAAATCTTCTGTTCTTGCTCTTGAGGTTTTCGAAACAGATTTTTTCTAATTTTATAAAATTTATGATTTTATCTCTCATCATCTTTGTTTTTGATTTTCTTCTAAATTATGCATCCAGAATTTATAAAACTACCTCCAATAGATCAGAAATCTTCTAGGCTTGTTGTTGAGACTTCCAAAATATATTTTTCTAATTTTATAAAATTTATAATTTTGCTTCTGAAATACAATAAATCTTTTTCTAAGTCAAAATTATTAATATCTCGCTCAAATATTTTATAATCATTAAAATCAATTCTTGGAGCAACATCTCCTTCTTTTTGATGATGACAAAATATTTGTGTATAAGCAAAATAAGATATGCATAGAACATTAAAAAAAATAGTGTTATTAAGAATTTTGAGTTTAAAATTAAGACAATATATAGATATATTCAATTGATGCAAATTTTTAAGGCATGAGCTTTATAATATCAAGACATAATATCAATGCCTATAGATAGATGATCGTACTGCCTCATTACCATAAAGGATAGAGAAATCATAGTATAAACCTTGGTTTCTATAAAATAACTTAGTTTTTTTAGAAGAGAGGTTAGGGGCTATATTAAAAAAAATTGTCAATCATCAAGTATGTAATTTTAACATCATCAACCATCAAGCATGTAATTTTAACATCATCAATTAATAATTATTGCTTATACCAAACAATATATTTACTCCTTCTTTTTGACATCATCAATTAAAAACTATTCTTTTCTTGTTTGAAATAAAAATTTACTCCCTCTTTTATGATAGAATAAGATGCCAATATTCAAAATACATAAGAGTCATACATCAAATAAATAGTTCTAGTCAGAATACATAAAGATGTGACATGGAGTTTACATAAAGATTTTAGAAATAGAAATAGTTAGCCATACAAGATAAGCACCACATACAATCAAAATTAGCCAACATATATCATGAAATAATTGACTAAACATATGAATGCATACTTCATGAATATTCTCAATTTATCTTGAGTTCATTGCATATTTTTCATATACTCATTATACTATAATGTCTCAATTTAAATAAATGAGTATTAAGATTTCAAGCATCAAATTATTGAGTATTTTAAGCATTAATTCATTAAGCATATACTCAACATTCTTTGTTTTTTTGATAATCATTAAAAAGCTTATAAAAAGGATTAAGAAAACTATCAAAATCAATAAGATATAGAAGTGTATCAAATGAGAGATATATCAAATTCAAAAAATAAAATCAAATAAATCATCTTTCTTTTTAAAACTTATCTTTAGATTTAAAACATGCTTAAAATATCATTTTTTTTTCAAAAATTTGCTTGAATTCAAATATCAAAGGCTCTCTTCCTTATTAAATGATTATAACTTTTATAATCAAATTTTTAAATATATATTTTTAAGCTTTAAGAGGAATAGAGCTTTTCAAAGTTTTGAATAAAAAAATCAAGCATAACATTTTTTTTTTAATGCATCAAACAAATCATTGAAATATACATTTAATATAAAAATAAGTATGTTTGATATCAAATTTGTATTGATATCACTCTTTTCCTTTCTAAAAAATTTTAATTCAAATTTTTTATGTCAATATTGAGAGATAGAGCTTTTCAAAATATTTCAGCATATTTGATATCAAGAAAAGTAGATTTGATGTCAAATTTCTATTTGATACCATCAATTTAGATTTTTAATTTAATTTTAAAAAATAAAAATTTTAAACAAAAAAATGATACTAATTTTAATATTTATTATTTATTTTTTTAAGAGTTTTAGTCAATTAAACTTTAAAAATGTATGTATCGAATGAGTATGAAAGATAGTATCAAATCTGAAAATAATTTTATAAGGATCTTACATTGTATATTAAAAATTCTATAAATTTATTTCCAGGAGTAATAAAAGTTTTTAATTTAATTCAACTCCAAGAATATCAAGAATATTCAGGTAAATTAAATTATAAAATCAGCATATGAATGATACCACTTTAAGCAAGTTTCAACATTTGAGAATAATTTGTTTGTCAGATACTATTATAAATTAGTAGTATTTTAAATCAAGTAAATCAAATTGAATAAACATATGAAAGCATAAATTAAAAAAACTACAAGACATTTAATGGAAAGTTTAAAATTAATAAGGCTCAAAATAAGATAATTGATAGAAAATTTAAGATCATAAATTCATCAATATTTTTAATCAAATTAAATCAATAAATTTCTCTTATTTTCATATTAATAGCTAGATTAGTTTACTTTTCAACTTTCTCCTCCTTTGTATTTCAAAATAAGCATATTTTAAATTTAGATTATCAAAATGATATATATATATATATATATATATATATATATATATATATATATATATATATATATATATCCATTCTTTAGCATTATCTTTCACTTTTTTTTTTCAAAATTTGCATGCTTAAGCTTTACAATTTTTTGTTACTCTTCCTTTTTCTTTCAAGTTAAGCATAATTAATTGATACCATATTAATCTTAATTAATATAATTTTAACTTTTAAGTTTAGATTTTTAAATTTGATCGATATCAAGTTAGTAATCATTTTATCTTTGGTATTTTTTTCTCCTTACTTTTGCAAACAAAACTATTTTAAAATTAAATAAAATTTTAAGAGAACAAGTATCAATCAAGTGAATTAAGTATTAAATTATGCATTCAATTCAAATAAACATAGCATTCACTCATGTAGAAACTATTTTTTTTATTTACTTTTTACTTACTTCAAAAGATGTTTATAATGATAACAATCCATTAAAAATCCTAAAGTATACCATAAAAATTTATATTTGAGATAAAGCAACTATTCTTTTATCAAAAGATAAATCAATAGAATACAAGATAATAATAATCACTGTGATATCAATTATTGAAGTTTTTGATCGAAAAAGATGAATCAATTAAATTCAGATCAAATTATTTTGATAAGTTAATTTGAATTGATATTAATAAATTATACAAAATAAATTATAGAAAGATATTCTGTTTAAACTTAGATCTTTTTTTTTACAAGAAATATCATTTAATCAAGTTCAAAAAAAATATGAAATTCTTGATTTTATCTCAAATGATATCATATAAGCTATGCAAAACTAGATTTGAGACAAAATATTCTTTTCTTTTGCCAAAAGAAATATAATAAAGTTCAAGATAAGAATGATATCATTGATATCAAGTGTGAGAAATTTTTTTAAGTTGGGGGACAAAATTAATTAAGGTTAAAATGAGAGGGATCTAGATATTGGCTCTATGTTTTGATCTAGCTATGGAATTTCAAATCCTTAAGGATTAACTTAAAATATAATGCAACTTAATACATCAAGCATTTTAAATTTTATAATTAATGTCTTATCTTTAAGTATTTATTTTATGCTAATTTTTATTAAAATTTTAATAATTTAGCATTTTATGAGGGGAATGTTTTCTTTTACAATCAAGGACATTCATAGTTAATTAAACTTATATTGATTTAAGTTTCTCAAATGAATAATTGATAAGGAGAAGCTATTATGTCATGCTAATTTTCAAGATAATTTTAATTCATAGCATTATATAGAGGAGAGCATATTGATCTTTAAAATTAAAGTATTCAAATCATCAAAATCAATCAATCATACTAATCTTACTAATATATTAAAAAAATTTCAAGCAAGTAAATATAATATAAAATCATATTAAAGTTAATAGATTTAATCAAAATAACTTTAACAATCATTGATGGTATGATGTGAAAAAAAAATTAGATTATACCATGCATCAATATCCATCTCTTTTCATTTTCAAGGCATCCATAAAAATTTTCTTCTTTTCATTTTTTTACCTCACATCTCTGTCATATACTTCAAGCTCCCACTTAGCTAAATCACATAATACCAGAATCAAACTTTCAAACAAAACCCAAGAAATCAATATCTTAGCACCATTATTTTCTCTCGAGAATTCAAGATTTCTAATGGTATTACAAAAATAAAAATGTGATTATATGATTAACATACCGGCAGTCATCGAAACTTCTCACTTCGATGCACGTGCTAAACACTAGCGTAGCAATAAGATATTTAAAAAGTCACAAGTTTACATCAGTGACAATCGATTTCCCTCAAATAGGCCTTTTCTTTGTTTGTTTGTTTGTTATATCCGGTCACTTGTGGTCAAATTCTGCGTTCACTAAGATTTATGGTATCTAGCGTATCTGGGAGCTCGTTGCTTAACAGTCATCTTCTACCCAAAAGCCCATTATAATTTTTTTTTTTAAAAAAAAGAAAGGACAAAAAAGCTTCTTTTTTGTTCCAAATACAATCTCACTCTGGCTGGAAAATTAATTTTCAGCTCAAATAACAAGGTTTTATACAATCACCACTTCTCATTACGCCTTTGTTGAAATATAATTTACACAGATGAACTATTTGGAGCTAACAAATGACAGCTCTTTTCAGTTCACTCGATCTCAACAAGACAACTTACCCTGCATGGCTAGTTAAAAGAAACAACATGGGATAGAGTAAACTCCAACCCAGACCACATGGGACACCTCCAACCTTTTGCTCTAGGCATGACCATACCAACGCTAAGGGAATTTTGTTGCGACTAACACAACTTCCATGCATGCTGAAAATTAAGATGTAGATATGAGCTCTGCAGAATTTTACTTGCTTACCAAAGATTATGTCTTTGTTTTTTTTTTTCCCAGAAATGCTAAACAATTTACAAGATATTAAGAGAAATAACAACAGATGCATTACTGCATCGAAAGATATAACACAAGTACAGGAAACTACCCAATCAATATGGATGTATATCATGAGGGAAAAAAAAAACTTTGGAAATTCTGGTAAATCATACCAATCCTATACATCATACAACCCCAAAGACTCCACCCAACGATTTCCAGTAATCTCTTTCTAAGACTTCCTGTTTTACTGTGCATACAAAGAATACTTACATTTGACACCAAATTTTCCATTCACTCCACTTCCAACTTCTCTTTATTCCATATACTCATCATCGGGTAAACAAACTGCAAAAAGTGAGTACTTAACACGCAGAGAAATCTTACCCCTCTCCACATGCAGTTTTGCTCCAGAGACCACCCAGTAACCAGGCATAACCTGCGGACCCCGCACCATCTCAGTTGTATCAATTAATTTAAGAAGCTTTGGAGTCTGTATTGGAACTGGAGGTCCACCAGGATACACTGCTGAGTTGACGTTCACATCTGCAGGCCGAGGTGGCTGCTTTTGGAAGGCAGCAGTAAAGTGAGTGCTGATCAGTGTTGAGATTATGCCAGATTTTTGAGCCAAACTAGGAGATCCCTCCCACTCTGGATTCTTGACCAGTGTAGCATTACTAACAGTTGAGAAGTGGAGGTGAAGGACAAGGACTTTCTTGAGGCCATGGTGCACTACATGTAACTGAGCACCAGTGACGATAGAGAAGTCACCAGACTCAACAGGAGCAGTGCAGATGTGGGAAAAGTGTCTACATTGAAGAGGTTCATAGTATTTGCAATCACGTGATTCATGAGAGATGCTGTTGGTGGGGTCATCCTGGAGCTTGAAGATTTGAGGAAGAGAAGAGAGATGTTGGAGATGGATTGCTAATCTGTTGCTTCTCCTCCCTTCCAAGTACAAGCGAAGGCCTGTCACTGGCTTCTTGCCTACATCAACCTGCATCAGAGCTGACTCAGAAAACTAAATGAAGCAAACCCCATTATAGCATGCATAGCTGGAACAGTAGAGATTGTGAATGTGAATTATCAATCAGATACAACAGCTATAACAGGCTCTACTATGACTTTTAGTTTGAGGGTGTTTCACTGTTTTCTAATTCTCATTCGACAAAAATATACCACAGCAAGAGGTTATATCTTACTGCACAACTGGAACTACTTGGAACTGCATTGAAAATTTCAGAAGAGCTACAGTTTGCATCATAGCACATCCATAAGGTGTAGGGTTAATGGATTTTACCTTGAAAATATATTCCACTTGCCATTTGACTGGTTCAGCGCACATCAACTTTGTCAGATCACAAATTTTAGCTCAAAATCCAATCAAACAAATTTGAATGTCATGAATTGCAAAAGATGATGACAGTCTCTCCATTAAAGTTTCATCATAATCATTCATGGTTAATGCTTAAATATAGCCCCCTCAGCAGAGGCAGCTGCATAATCTTAAAATAGGAATTTGTGGCCCTTAGTTTGCTGCCAGATGGAATCACACAATTGAATCATATATATATATATATATATATATATATATATATATATATATATATAACAATACTCTATGGAGGGAGATTATGGTGTTGCCAACTCAACATCCCAAATGGCTTCTGTTATGCCACGTGTCGAATGAGGAAGACTCCTATTTGGATGACTCCTCCCCCGATTCAGCCGCGGTTAGGTTTCTTTACGTGTTACAAGGATTTTGTCTAGGTACGCCCATACCCATGCTTTCCCTCAACAAACAAAAGGCATTGCTCCCACGCCTCCTGATCATGGCTCAAAATATTATTTTTGTATTTCTACTTGAGAACAAAGGTTACTCCAAAGACAACTTAGGATTTGCATGGCTCTTTTCTTTAAGGCTTCTCTTTCAAAAACGTAGACTCTGACAAAGCATGAGTTAAATAGTTCGTAAAGTTATCATGATCTATGTTTGATTGCATGCAACTAGACCACCTGGGCCTCACACGGTAGGGACGTGGGGTGGGTGGGAGCAGGTGGCGAGAGGAAGGAAAGGTAAGGGAGGGGTGGGGTGGGGCGGCAGAAGGGAGAAAAAGAAAAAAAAAAATTAGAGAGAAAGAGGAAAAAATATATATTATTATTTTATTAGTAATAATGTTTTAAAATATTATTTTTAAATAATAATAAAATAATATTTTAAAAAATTAGAAAAAATAATTTTTAAAAAATAAAAGTAGGGGAGGGATAAGAGAAGAGAACAGTATTTTTAAAAAAAATTATTATTTTTAAAAAATAAAATATTAAAAAATAATAATAATTTAAAAAAATATTAATTTATTATTATTTTAAAAAGATAATATATCATTTTTTATTTTAAAAATAATAATATACTAATTTATTTTTCTAAAAAAATATACTTTGAGATTTGAATCGATCCATGAATCAGATCAGATAAATTATCCGCAAACAGAGCATGGTACTCCATCGATTTAAAAGTCAAATCTCTGTATTTAATAACCTCTGAAAGTTTACAAAATGCTAATGATTTCCTTCGAATTTTTATCTTCCTCAATTGGGGGGATAGTGGCGGGGGCACCATGGACGAGCAAGGGGATAGATGACAGAATTGAGCCCTTCTATCCTCCGAAAGAAAGATGAGTTTGATAATATCTTTTCTAAATATTTTTTTTAAATTTTTTTTATTGTTGTTTTTTTTGGTGTTCAATTAGTTTTTTTGGATGATACAAAAAATTGAGAATGATGGTGTTCTGAGTATTCGGCAAGTAAGGAATTGAGGAAAGGTGAATGCTGATAAAAAATTAAGAAAAAATAATAATAATTATGAAAAAAAAAAGAAAAAAGAAAAAAAGAAGAAAAGAAAAAAAGAAGGGGCGATGGTACTGGTAGGGGCGTTGGGAGGTGCGATTGGGATTGGCGTTTGCCAAGAGAGAAGGGAGTGGTGGTGGGGCGACATCGGCGGGCGCGGTGAAGGTATGAGAAGAGAGGGGGCGGAGGTGCGATTGGAATCGGCATTTGCTGAGGAGAGCCATGGTGGGAAGACAAAGGAGGTGTGGTGGTATCGACGGGCGTGTAGAAGGTATGAGAACAAAAAAAAAGAAAAAAAAAATTATTTTATAAAATAATAAAAAATATATAAAATATATAATAAATAAATAAATAAAATAAAATATTAAAAACTAAAAAATATTTATTATTAAAAATTTAATAATTATAGCTGTAATTATCCATCCTGCACAACATGCGGGTCTTCGACTAGTTTAACTATAAAGCCAGGAGTAAGGTACGCAGGCCATGAATGAATGTGAGCGAGCCATTTACCAAATTCTTAATAATCAATCTCCTGGTTCTCCTAGGAAAAGGGTACCAAGTCTGAAAGCATTTTTACCTGGTCTTAAATGTAGGAGTATTTTGCGACATTTTGAGTAATATGTAACTCACACTACATTAATGAGTGCATCATGGAGAGAAGAATGTTTGTCACTCTATTTGCATGAGAAATTCTCTAGTGATGTTTTTCAAAGGTGAAAAATGAAAACATCCTGTATGTGCAAAATAACCAATGTTCACCACTAAAACCACAAAATAGAACACAAGAAGAGAATGATCTCCAGAGTCAATAAAATTAAATCATTACCACATTAGCATTGACATAAAGCTTAGGACCCATGAAGGTGAACCGTAGATATGCACTGCTCTGTTGCTTACGTCGAGGTCCAAGGGGAAGGTCACCATAAACAGGGGCCCATTGCCTAGGTAACTGAAACTCCAAAAATTGATGAAGTTCTGTAACTGGTGGTTTATCTGTAAATAGAGAAAAGTATTATCAGTTCAGATTAAGCAAATAGAGAAAAGTATTATCAGTTCAGATTAAGCACAAGTCAGCAGTAAAAGAGAGGAAGTATGATACAGCATTAGATGTGGTGGCTAACAAATTTTAATTTCCATTGTTTGGCCATGATATAGTGGGGCTAAAAATGGTTTTAGTGAAAAACTTAATTTGGATGTAAAATTTAAATCAGTTGTTTGACATCTTATTGGTGTAAAACTAACTTTTCTGATACCCCCTATATTCCTCACAATTCTCCAATGAAGGAACATGTCATTATGCAAAAATGAGGTCCAGACAACACAGCGTTTCACGTTACCAAGGAGCATAGCCCCTCCTATTCCCAGAAGAAAAATTGTTGGTAAGAATGCTAAATGCACTCAATTAATGAACAACGGAAGTAGCCAGATCATGACGATGATATAAAAGTGGCATGGACGCTTACATAATAATAGATATCCATAATCAATGCAGGTTAATTTTATGCATAATCCTAATGAATAGGCAGTCAAAGAACACTTGTGAATGGGGTTCTAGATAACATATGCATTCTCTATTTGCTAACAACTGGGATGACAATATGGTCTACATTTTTAGATTTTGCCCTTGATACGTACCATCCATCATGAGGGTTGTTCTATGTGCAAGACATTGTGATAACTTGATATCTACATCAATTTTGACTACTCCAGCATAATAGTGTACGACCTCAGAAGTGAGATTAAACACATACTCATTGTACAGTGTGACACAAAATCTTGTGAGTTAGTCTCTCAGCTCCACCTCATGATGTAATGCCAATGAAAGCTACCGAGGAAGGGTCATGAACAAGAACAATATATAATATGTATGGCCCATCCATTAATGAGATCGATAACAAAATATATGTACATGGTACATGGCAATGTAGTCACCAAGATGACAACTTAAAACACAGAATTTATAGATCATGTAGTGAAGTACAATGAGATATATGGTATTATAAATATTAAATGACACATACAAACACCTAGTAGAGATTATGCTGGATCCAAAAAGTTTGCTGGGAATAAGGGATAAGTAGTCCGCAGCTTCGAAAGCAAGAGCAATAACAAAACCACATTCAAAACCTACCGCAGTTCCATTTAGCAGTAGCTGAACTAAGTAAATGTCCGATCAAATCTACTCATTTAGCAATAGTTGAACTAAATCAGGCTAAAAGTTTGCTTCGGGTGTGCGAGAATCATATTTCAAGTATTCTCAAAGCCAAGAAATCTACCTAACTAGCTTGCATCTCATTATAAAATGCACATGATTTTCTTTTAATTTGAGATGCAAAACAAACAAGACCAAAGAAAAATAACATAGTAAGATGATGACAACAATCCTAATCAATAAACAAATTGCAATTCAAAGAGGGGTGAGAGAAGCCTACACGTGTGTAGGTCTGTCATGTGGTAGGTTAACATGAAAAACTCTCTCTATAGGTAAAGGTGATAGGTATGAAAGGTTACTTCCTATCTTCACCCTCCTCCTTCCATGTCTACTCCTTTGCTCAGTGCGCACCCTAAGCTCTGGCTCTGCCTCTTCATCCCCTCCCTGACAACTACCAACTCCCCTTTGCGATATATGGCAGTAGCCACATCTTCCCCTCCACCCTTCGGTCATCTGCAATGCCCTTTGCAGTTGCCTTTGTTGCTCAAACCATCATTTTCACTTTCATCAACTATTGCCTAGCCACCATGCACCACTTCCTCGCCCTCTATAATGGTGGCATTGATGCTCTTCAATTCCTTGACGCTGATGGCCTCAATGAGGTCAATTCTGCACATGACCTCTCTAACTGTTTTCTCACAGAGACAAACACCCGCAGAAACAGCATCAGCAGCAGTGGCAGTGGCAGCAATAGTAGAGACAGTAAGCATGGTGAGGTCAGTGATAAATCAAATGTTATATAAGGAAATGTCCCTGAGTAGATCACCTGCACACGAAAAATCTATCCACTGGGATCCTGTAGCTATTCTGTCTTCTTCACCGCCTCCTATTTGGCCAAGTCAATCTTATCTTTCCTTCCTGGATAGTTTCCTAGTCCAATGTGATTCCTACCGTAAGTCTGAGATTGTTTCCTATTTATAAAGCATTGGAAGAAAAAGACATACCGGGATCGAGTCAACAAGGGAGATCAAGGTAAGCAAGGGAGCAGGCATGAAAGAACAAACAACAACATTGGCATTGATTCATAGAGGAAGGTTGTTGCAGAGTTATTAAGGAAGATCAACAGGAGCAGAGTTCTTTTCCGTACTGATGCAAAAATAAAAAAAAATTACCAAAATAATGCAGGTTTCAACTTAATTACCAAAATGATGCAAAAGCCTAAAGCGCCATTTGGGATGGCGATTTTTCAACCCAAAAATGCCATTTCAAATGGTGTTTTTCAAGCCTACTCACCCACCCATAGATCCAGTCAGTGGGTTACGTGGAACGAAGTAAAAATGCCAATTAGAATGGTGTTTTTGAAAACACCATTTGAAATGGCATTTTTAAAATCGCCATTCCAAATGGCGATTTTAGAATTCCATATATTTTTTTTCCCCGACTTCCTCGTGATCCTCTCTTCGTCGAAACCTCCTCTTCTCCGCCGATCTCCGACGCCCTCCCTCCGCGCCCCCCCTCTCCCTCCCCCCATTTGGCTGCCCACCCCTATTGCCCCCCCCCCCCCCCAACCCACCAATGCCCACGGCCGTCTTCCCTTCCAATGGCTGCCCACACCCGCCACCACCCCCCCCCCCCCCCCCACCACCGGCCCTTACCCCACCACCACTACCGATCACCACCACCCCCCCCCCCTCCCCCCCACCACCACCATCGGCCCTTAGCCCACCACCACCACCCCCACCCCCTTCCCCCCCACCAATCCTCTTATTTTTTTTCAAAATTAATTAATTAATTTATTTATCTTAAATATTTTTATGTTAATATATATTAATTAATTAATTAATTAATTAATCTTAAATATATTTTAAAAAATATTTGTATTGGATTTGGTTAGGGATAGTGCGCGGCCCATTTTCATGTTTACTACATTTTTAGAAATGGGTCTAGACTTGACTTTTTCTAAAGTCATCGGGCCTAAGCCTGACCCGATGCCTGAAAATAATTTTTGGATCAGGCACGGTTAGAGATAGTACCTGGCACATTCCCAAGATACATCTTTTGATTTTAAATATATTGCATTGCATAGAACTATAGATCCGTCTTTTGATTAAATGTACATAATCTGGCTGAATTATATACATTAGTCAATTGATTATCCATTTTGGATAGTTTGAAAATTATAATTAATTCTATAGGTAATTACAGTAATCAAACGATATACAATACGGATCGAGAGAAATTTCGGATAGCATTTTTTTTCGTTCTCCTTCCATATGGGGAGAACTAAGAAAAAATACTGCCGAAATTTCTTTCGATCCGTATTGCGTATCGTTTGATTACTGTAATTACCTATAGAATTAATGCAATTTCTAAATGGGATAGAACCTAACTTTACCTACTAGTTGGTGATAGGATGCATTTATTATGTAAATCATTTTATTAAAATAATTATTATTGTCTTATATTTTGATTTTGATGTTGTCATAGAATTGATTGAGAAAATGACCAGTGCTCGGATTCGTCTACTATTATATTATGATGGCGTAATAAAAAATGATGGAGATGGCGTGCGGTATAGTCAGCCTACGAGCTGGATGGTTAGATTGTCTTCATCATTATCACGTCAAGAATTATTGGACCATTTATATAGTAATATTCCTATAGATAGGAAAAAATATGAAATCAAACTAAGGTGGAGATCACCTAATTTATCGGGATAGTTAATGCAGAGCAAATATATCTTAGTTCTAATTGATGATGAAGATGTCCAAGAAATGTTGACATTTCCTCTGAAATTTCCAGAATGTCGATATATTGAATTATATATTGCAAAGGAAGATATACCCTCTAATGAAAATATTACTCAAATGATGGTATCGAGATTTGGGTACTTTACTGGGCTTTTAACCCAAGAGGACAATACTCCTGAACCTTCCTCGCCTTTCTTGAGTCCTATGGTGCGAACCGTTGGTGCTAAAGCCATGTTTGCAGAACATTGTAATACTGTTGGCCCTAGTTATCCAAATATTCAAAGTCCTATGGTGACTTCTCCTATAGTGACTTTTCCTATGGTGGAAGTAGCAGTAAGTGCGGGATATGACACTCAGATGGGGGATAATGATTGGGTCAGTACTGAAATAAATTCTGATAACCGAGGTTTTGAGTCAGATGAGAATGAGGCCGAAGAAGAATGGCTTGATGAAGACAGTAACAACGATGAAGATGAACATAGTGATCAGGATGATCTGCCTGATATTAATATAGGTGAACCTGAACCTAGGATGCATGAACCCCCACAATTTTTTAGCGACTTAAATTTAGATCATAGTGGTACTATTAGTGCTGGTCGAAGATTATCCTTTGACTATCAATTTTGGGACTCTTCGATGACTAAATTTTCTAAAGATCTGATTTTTCAGAGCAAAGATGATCTAAAGAGAGCTGTTGATCTTTATCATATTCAGAAGCATCGGATATACAATGTAGTTCAGTCACATTCGAAGTCCATACGATGTGCATCATCAGATAATGAACAAGAATGTAAATGGAGGCTTCGTGCTGCATTGTTGAAAAAGCATGGATATTTCTAGATCACCAGATACGAGGGTTCACACACTTGTTTAGGGGGTTGAGTCGAGACCACAAACATGTCAGTGAAAGGATGATTGGCACACTAATCCGGCATATTGTTGAGAAAAATCCAGATGTTAAAGTTGAAGCTATTGTGGTAGCCGTTAACAAGCAGTTTCAATACACAGTGTCATACAGAAAAGCATGGTTAGGAAAACAGAAGGCATTGGTTGATATTTATGGAGAATAGGAGCTGTCTTATGCAAAATTATCCTATTATATGGCTGCACTCAAAAATGCAAACCCCGATACTATTGTTTCATGGGATTTTGTACCAATAGAAAATTCCAATGTGCGGATTTTTAATTATATTTTTTGGGCTTTCCAACCATCCATCCAGGGTTTTAGGCATTGTCGTCCTGTGATCAGTATTGATGGCACCCACTTGTATGGAAAGTTTAAAGGTAAGATGCTAATTGCCATAGGAGTTGATGCAGAAAATGAGATTTATCTCTTAGCATATGGAATTATGGATGAAGAGACGACTGCTAGTTGGAGTTGGTTTCTTCTTCAGCTCAGAACATATGTCGCAGAAAATAGAGATGGAATATGCCTAATTTTTGATAGACATCCAGGTATATTAAATGCCATTGCAGATGAGTCTATTGGATGGAGTCCGCCACGTGCCTATCACCGATACTGTTTAAGATATGTCTGCAGCAATTTTAACACTCACTTTAAAAATACACAGCTTAAAAGAGCAGTATGGCAAGCAGGGAGCACTCATTAAGTTCGAAAGTTTGATTTTATCATGGGCAGGATCATAACAATGAATGCAGAGGCTTGGAGTTAGTTGTCTGAGTTGGAAAAAAAAAGTGGACATTGGCATATAATGCCGGCACGCGCTATGGTATCTTACCTACAAATTTGTCGAAGGTTTTTAATAGTGTTTTATGAGGAGCTAGAAATGTGCCAATCACTGCTTGTGTTTAAATGACATTTTACCATCTTGTGAAATACTTTAATACGAGACATGCCCAAGCCTTAAGATATGTGCAGGATAATCCAAATAATTTTTTTACTCCTCATGTTGCAATTAAGATTGCAGAAGATCAAGTTAAAGCTAATCAGTATAGAGTAACAACGTTCAATATCCAAATAAGGATATAAGAAGTGCTTACGAGGAGAGCAAGCACAGGATTAAGAGATGGAGGAAATTCCTATACCGTAATTTTAAATGAAAGAAAATGCTCTTATGGAAAGTGGAGCATCGATAGATATCCCTGTTCATATGTATTATCTGTGTCCTAAGAAATTGCCGTGCATTTTAATGAATTCGTGGATGACGCATATACAGTTGCGGATATATGAATGCTTGGAGTGGAGAGTTTTATCCATTGCCACATAAAGACTATTGGATGTCCACAAATATATTTACATGCATTTCCAATCATCATCGTTTGAGACCCAAGCAGAAGGGCAGGCCAAAGTCAACAAGGCTGTGAAATAAAATGGATGATAGGCAAATAAGAAGCAAGAATCATTGTGGTATTTGTAAGAAACAGGGTCATGATCGTCGTCGCTGTCCTAAGTTACTTCGAGGTGCATCAACTTCAGGCAGTGGAAGAAATTAAAAGCATCAAAGTTTTGTGTAAAGTACTATGTATTTTTGATAGTTGAACTTTCTATGTATTTCAGATAGTTGAATTGATCTATGTATTTCAAGCTTGTTTTATTGTTCTATAAAAGTCTGATAGTTGAACTGTTGTTGGATATATGTGCAGACATGTTTTATGTATGATTTAAATTAATATAGTATTTCTAATGTACTAATAAATCTAGGATGTATGTTATTGTTTTAGATATCATTTTATTGTATTATGGCTTGCGATCCATGGCATCCGGGCCCACGAGACCGTAGTGTTCTTATATTGCAGGAGACACATCGATCACAGGCTATATTAAATGGTACTGTAAGCATTCTATTTCTACTTTTATTTTAATAAATAATTGTTAAAATCATATACGCGGTCTTATTATCTTATCATATTGCAGGAGCCTAGACATCTTCGCTTACGTCGAGCAGATGCAGATTTATGGAGGATGGAGGATATTCCAAATGGAGGACATTCCAGATAGTGTTATGGACTATTTGCGATATCTGGGATTTTATGGAGTATATCGGATTGCAAGGATACAGATGGATGTTGGTCTAATTACTTCATTACTTGAGCGATGGCGTCTAGAGACACATTCCATCTTCCATTTGGTGAGACGACGATTACATTACAGGATGTCAGTGTGCTCACCAAACTTCCAATTGATGGTGATGCAGTTATAGAATCTGATCCATAGTTTACCATTACAGAGTGACAGGCTATATATGGTCAGCTACTAGGATTTGAGCCAGATGTCCATTTTTTCGATCATTCACGATAGAGGATGGAGTGTTTGGATGATCGCTATCGACATTTTCATATTGAAGATGATGCACCAAAAGAGATGGTGCAACAGTATGTCAGGGGTCAGATACTTCAATTGCTAGGAGGTGCCCTTTTGCTCGATACTTCATCTAACAAGGTGAAGTTGATGTTTTTACCACTATTAGAGGATTTAGATTTTGCACGCAGACTTAGTTGGGGTAGTACAGTATTAGCTTATTTGTACAGGGCTATGTACCGTGGTTCGTATGCTGATTAGACTGAGATTGATGGTTATCTTGTATTATTGCAGGTATATGGTATATAATTTTAATTTTCAACATTCTATTATAGCTCTTATCAGAGATATCACTGCTAATTTTATTTGAATTAGCAGATTTGGGCATGGAAGAGGATGACGACTATCAGCTCATTACGGACATAGTTTCTTGAGATGCCACCGGTGCATCAGGATCCCGATATTCCATTTTGGCTGGACGCACCTTGGGGATATAGGTATAAAATTATTAGTTCCATTATTTACTTACAGTACTAATTTTATTCCACTAAAAATCTAATATGAATTAACTGTTGTACAGATGGAACATTGCATTCAACGCTCACCACGTGTCAACGAAAGTGGCACGGGTTTATAGGTGCCAACTGGATACATTGGCTGATACTGATGCACGTAGATGGGTAATTTTTTTCTATGTATCCATATTATTCATAATCTACTACAAGATGAACTCACTAATCCATTTTTTTAAAACCTATCAATTTTTATAGAAGCCATATATCGACGAGATTATGGCTATATTACCACAGTATTGTACAGCTTCTCGTGATATATGGACTGCTAGGGTGCCGCTTATTTGTTTTGATGTGGTGGAGTGGCACCTCCCAGATCGTGTGTTGTGGCAGTTTGGCTGCAATCAGGGTATTTCAGAGCATTTTGATACCAGCCAGCGACTTCATCGAATCGATCGATGAGGGAGAGCTCATATTAACTAGCGTATCAGACATGCAGAGTACATCACCATTTAGAATGCATAACGAGATCATACAGTTCATGATAATGATATATTGGAAGGTCGTCCATATACCGAGGACTACATGGCTTGGTTTCTTAATATTATAGTACGGGCCATTGAGTAGCCTCGGTATGCAGTTTTAGGATATGAGGGTGAGAGTTCGACTATGCGGATGTTGGTAAGTCCATTAAAATTATGCATTATTCAATGTCATATTCCATTTTATACCTATTGTATATTCTATAATGTATTGCTAATTTTTTTATATTATGTAGACTGATTGAATGTCGGATCTTATGTTGGACACTCGTCGTGCTCTAGCTACGATCGATGAGGACGAGCGGACCCAGATACTACGGGAGATGGAGAGATCATGTGCGGAGATATTGATGGTGATTGGTTATGACCCAGATAGCGGTGCGCCTTGGCATGGAGCATCCGATGCACCAGATATGTGATATACACCATCACTACATATTCCGCATATGCCATCACCATATATTTCGCAGATGTCATCGCCGCATGTTGCATTTATGCCACCACCTTCTGATCCACAGATGCCAGAGCCTTCATCTTCCTACGTACCCCAGATGACAGCATCGAATTCTAGCTGGCATCAGTATGATTATTTTGTTATAGATACATTTTTGGATCCAGGTGAGAAGGTCACTCAGTTCGCAAATGTTCCGGCAGCATCTGATATTCCTCATATGCATGATCAAGAGACGTCTACTGATGTAGGGGAGGCCCCATCACAGATGATACAGCAGGAGGAGCGACCATTTAGGACCTTCCTGAGAAGGTCCAAGCGACCACGAGCACCACGACGTCCTTGTGGGACTTAGTATTTTTTTGGACTTATACTATCTGATTTTTTTTTGTATTATGTGATTCATTTTTGTAAACAAGGTGATTCTTTTTTGTAAACTTGGCATCCCAGATCGAAGATTATTTTATATATTTGGTTTCTTTATTTTAAAATGTTATGATGTTATGGTTTGTGGATATGGATACAGATCTTGAAATTATTATATGACTTGCCGTACCTTATCATACTATCCCATACCGTATCGTACCATTTCCATATCGGATCGTATCGTATCCTTCCGTATCATACCATATGATACCCGTATCGTATTGTCCCGTACCGTATCGTATTATCCCGTACCACGTTGTAGATAGAAACTTAATTTGATCAAATGGCATGCCAAAGCGAAAATGACACAAATGGCATGCCAAATGGCACGCTAAAGAAAAGCGCAAAAAAAAAAAGGAATGCTTTTAAAAGCGCCATTGTGAATAGAGCTTTTAGAAACGCTATTCATCCAGTTCCCAAGCTCCTACTTGAAAATTTAATTCACTAAACATATTCAAGCTAAAAAAGACTGAAAAATAATTGATGCAGACTTTTTCCATCGTAGGGGTCGACCCCTGGTAGGGGTCGACCTCTATGACAGAGCCGAAACCCGTACAAGGGTTGACCTCTGTGATAGAGCCGAAACCCATATCGTACTGTCCCATACCATATAATACCGAGCATCAGGATCCGTATCACACCGAATACCATATCGTACCGATATCTCTTACGACCGTTGGGTCTCTTCTGAGACATCTGTGAGAACATGAAAGGCATCTCAGAAGTTCAAAATTAGGCCATTGCCAAAAATATGTACATGTGGATCAAATATAAAAAATTTCGTTGCAAACGATAAACATCGTCAACTTTGTAGATAGAAACTTAATTTGATCAAATGGCATGCTAAAGCGAAAATAGCACAAATGGCATGCTAAAGAAAGCGCAAAAGTGCAAAAAAAAAAAGGAATGCTTTTAAAAGCGCCATTGTGAATGGTGCTTTTAGAAACGCCATTCATCCAGTTCCCAAGCTCCTACTTAAAAATTTAAATCCACTAAACATATTCAAGCTGAAAAGGACTGAAAAATAATTGATGCGGACTTTTTCCATCATAGGGGTCGACCTCTGTGACAGCCGAAACCCGTGTGCCTTTGGAATAGTAGAGGTCGACCTAGGGGTCAACCCTTGGCACAGGAGACGACCTAGGGGTCGACCCCTTTGGTGTGCCAGCCAAAAAAAGCCGTACCATTCAGCCTCTTTTCATAGGGATCGACCTAGGGGTCGACCCTTTTCTTAAAAATTAATTTTCTTTCAAAATATAAATCCAAAAAATATGAAATTATCTTCAATAGATCATAAATCTTTTGTTCTTGCTCTTGAGGCTTTTGAATCAAAACTTGGTAAAATTATGATTTTGCTCCTGAAATACAATAAATCTTTTTTCAAGCCAAAATCATTAGCAATTACATCAAATATTTTGTAATCATCAGAATCAATTCTTGGAGCAATGGTACCACTTCCATATCGGATCATATCGTATCCTCCCGTATCGTACCACATGATATCCGTATCGTACTGTCCCATACTGTATAGTATCGAGCATCAGAATCCGTATCACATCGAATACCGTACCATATCGATATATCTTACGACCGTTGGGTCTCTCTTCTAAGACATCTGTGAGAACATGAAAAGCATCTCAGAAGTTCAAAATTAGGCTGTTGCCGAAAATATGTACATGTGGATCAAATATAAAAAATTTCGTTGCAAATGATAAAGATCGTCAACTTTGTAGATAGAAACTTAATTTGACCAAATGGCATGCCAAAGCGAAAATGGCACAAATAGCACGCCAAATGGCATGCTAAAGAAAAGCGCAAAAAAAAAAAAGGAATGCTTTTAAAAGCGCCATTCAGAATGGTGTTTCTAGAAGCGCCATTGTGAATGACGCTTCTAGAAGTGCCATTCACAATGGCGTTTATTTTTTCTTGTTTTTTTTTTTTTTGCTGTTCCACGTAGAGCTCACTGGGTGGGGTGATTGGACCTGAAAAACGCCATTAGGAATGGCATTTTTTGGTGTAAAATCACCATCCCAAATGGCACTTTTAGCTTTTGCATTATTTTGGTAATTAAGTTGAAACTTGCATTAGTTAGGTAAATAATTTTAAAATTTGTATTAGTATGGAAAAGAATTCAACGGGAGCAAGCATGGAAGGAATGATGCCAACATCTGCTTTCAGTTGTCGAGGGAGGTTGAGATGAGTAGGTGTTTGAGGTCATTATGGATTTGATTTAATTGAATAATCAATCTGCTGATCAGATGCTAGGATCCATCAACCTATATCACTACATGAGTCCATCTGATGCATGCCATGCCATATTATCAAACGATTTATGCCATGTCATTTAAGGTGCATCCCAGAGGTGCTATATTATTATGGGATCTATCAAATGTGCTACCATCCAATCATCAATGAACGTGATATGAACAAGGGAGAGGAGCAATATATGTGTGGCCTGCACCAATTTATCATGCCAATTCTAGCTTCATAAGCTACAGCAGCATGCTTTGTAAGCCTCGCATCATATTTGTAGGCTATCTTCAATATTAATCATATTGGTCCATACCCAAAAATAGAGAACCCCACTCAACCACGTCATGATAAATTATCATATTGGATTTGACCTGTGGCTCCCAATGCCTAATTGTTTAGGCCACACATTGAGGGAAAGAGTTGCAAGCCAAGCAGAAAACAGGGGGTCAGGATAAAAAGGAAGCAGAACAATTTAAGGTTCTTGCCATCTTTTCTCTCTCGTAATCCAATATTTTCTCAACTCCTTCATAGTCTTCGCATGACCCCTCAAACTACCATAAAAGACATTTAAACTTTCTCTCTCTTACCATGCACCCTTAAGTCCTTGTGCCCCCATGACCAAGTTAGCATGCTCCCCACTCACCCTCCAATCTCTCAAACTAACCTATTTCTCATCCCTCAACTCTCTTGTTCCCAACTATATAATATTCTCAAGACTCAACAGAGATAGCTAGCACTCGAATACACCATGACTTCTACCTTTCCCCTCTTCATTCACCAAACTCTCTCATCTCATCTTTCCACCTCTTCCATAACTACTCAATGTGTGCCTTACATTCTTTAGAGCTACAACTTTTTTATCTTGAGCTACAGGTCATGTATCTACAGAGGTATGGCTCTTTATCTCGAGCTGCAGTTCATATACATGTTGAGTTACAGCTCATATGTTTACAGAGCTATGGTTCATAGATCTAAAAGGTACAGCTATTTTCCATTCAAGCAATGGCTAATAAAACCATGGTTCTTTTTATCCTGATATAAGGCCCTGTTTCTATCTGAAGTTGCAGCTTGAAGGTTTTGGAACCATGGTTCTTGTTCTTCGTGAACCAAAGCCGTCTCTCTCAACAAAGCCTGTTGAATTTTCTTCCCCCCATGAGCCAGAGATCACATGGTCATTGAACTTGTTGGCCCCTATCCTTTGATGGCAGTCCCATTTGCATTGCCTCAAAATGTCATAGCTGTAGTAGGGCCAGAACCAGTTGCATTTGCATGACAGTTTTGTTCTTCTAACATACCCATTCCTTTTCCCTTCACTAAATAATCAAAATATTACATGGATGGCTTGATACTTGAAGCATCAGTTTCAATGGCTCATAAGTCTGTTCACTATAAACATCGCTTGGTGCAGCTATTCTGTGCCCCTATGTTTCCCCAGCACATTTTCTCTCATCCCCCCTTAATGGTTTTTCTAATGTGGCATATAATAGTCATGTAGCCTTCCAACAATCTGTGGCCAAATCTCATCCCACACCATCCATTATAGGATTCATAGGGACATTGACATGTCAGAGAGATACAGCTGAATTATCAATTATGTGTGCACAAGACAATAAAGAAGCATGTATAAGTGCATATCCATATTCATATCCCAAAAGAGGCCATCCCTGTATGTCAATGCATGCAGATGAAAGTTCATCAAAATGCAATGTGAAAATTAATAAACATGCACCAAGAAGACCCCTAATACCTGCTGAATGTGAACCAAGCCAGCATTGAAGTCCATTGGTCTGGAATTGAAGTCCATGGAACTAGCCTAAAACCAGGAAGATTAACATGGATTTAAGCCATAAAGGTATAAACAAGGTGAAGCTTAAGTTTTGCTGTACATGAAATAGGCCTAGGATCCCCCATAATTATGGATAGAAAAGTGAGCCTAGGCATGTGAACCAGGCTTGGATACTGACTGATAGAAGACCCAGTTCATGCAAATGTGCCTTAATACAAATATGTGAAACCAAAATCCTTGAATTAACCAGTTCGGCAAGGGCTAGCTTAAATGTTTTCACTAGTTTTTTAATCTCTCTTTTATTACAAGCCTTGTGCATGGGGTTTTCCTTGTCAATCATTGACCCAATACAAAGATAGATCTCTTGCTTCTTTTCTTTTTCTAAAAGTATCCAGTTGGCTCTTGTTCTTCATAATTCGGTTGGCTGTTAGGCCTTCAAAAGCCCACCATTTCTATATGAGCCACATTTCATTGATCATAAGGTCTGTTGGCTTTTTAGCTTCAAAAACCAAGTCTTGCTTCCCATGGAATTTGTTGGCTGTGTTTTGCTTCTCGGGCTCTTTCTGGAACTTCATACATCACAGCCGTCACGCTATTATCATGGCCATTTATGGAGCATTAAGTTCCCAAATGATTCCATAGGTAGGTGAAGCTTCCAATAGAGCCCTTGTATGGTGAATGGAGGTTGAGGGGAATGCTATTGGTTCATTTCCCATTGCCAAACATCATGGCCAACCAGCACTTATCTTTACACATTATCAGGTGACAGCTTTTGAACTTCATGACAAATTCAGGTCTAATGTATATCACAGAAGAGTCATTTGATGTTAGATTGCTGCCCCATCAATCTGATGAAACCTCATTTGTAGCATTCATTAAACTCAAAATTCAATGGATCTGATGATTGAGGTGCCAATGGAGGCTGATAACCTGCTAACCTGATCCAAAACTGACCGAAACATTGGATTTGAGGATGAAAAAGGAACCAAATAAGCTATTTGGTTTGGTTCGGATTTCGAAATTAGACCCATAGTCTTACTGGATCAGGTTGGTTTTGGGTAGATACATAACCAAAAACCCAAAACCCCCCTGATTAAATGTGTACCTTCAAACACATATATTGTAATCGTCTTGTTCCACCAAATTCCTAACTATGTAATTTGTAGGCATCATTTTAAAATATACTTGTTGCAATTTAATGTTTATACCGAGCTTGATTCTTAAAGGATTTATTTTCACTCTTAGGTTCGCGGACTCGGTACCGGAGCCATGAACCTTGATTTTAAGAGTGAAAATAGTTGAATAAATATTGCCTTTCAGATATATTTTTTATTTTTCTATATCATTATTTTTTTTTGTTTCATAGTTGACGTAGCATTTTTTTATGCATCAAATAATTTGAAGAAATGGTCCAAACGTGTGACAAAATACATGACTGGATATTTTTGAAGTTAAGATACTGATATGGCCAAACCTGAACTGAACATGAACAACTTGTAGACAGCCAGCATTTGACAACCCATGGGAAAGACCAAAGTCATTTTAATAGCAACTCCCTAGTGTCTCACATTCCAAGATAAAGGACCTGGACTTGCTGCATTACAGGCATCGCATCCTTCGATAATACAGGCTTGGATCAACCAACAAAAAGATACCCAACATTGGTACATTCAATGCCATACTTTTGGCATCATATGGTCTAAGACTGCAGAAGGAGCGAGTCAACTGAAGGAGAATCCCTATTGCCAGTTTAACATCGATAACATACTAATTGGCATCTGATGCCTCCCAACAACACAAACTTGACCATCTGAAGGGTCCCATGAGTTAAGTTT
The DNA here is from genome assembly GCA_006176705.1 of Cocos nucifera. Taxonomy (NCBI): domain Eukaryota; kingdom Viridiplantae; phylum Streptophyta; class Magnoliopsida; order Arecales; family Arecaceae; genus Cocos; species Cocos nucifera. The sequence goes on along the minus strand of QRFJ01000645.1, from coordinate 177,230 downwards.
TACTCAATTTTCACGAGTTTTTAAGCAATTTTTCACTAATCCCTTTAGTCCCATTTTAGATACACAAGCTCCAGGCAACTCCTAAAGGCCCTATATAAACCTCTTAGCCTGTAGGGCCAGATCTATCAAGAAATCATTGAATGCCAATGAAAGGAGCTTTAAGCCTTTGCAAGAGCATACTTTGAGAGCCTAAGAATTTTCCTATACTGCTAGAGAGAATGATTTCCATGGAAAGATTATCCATTAGTTAGTATGAAATCCGAAATAACAACAATCAATCATACACATAAAGTAAAGCATAGCGATTTACGTGGTTCAGCCTTTGGCCTACGTCCACAGGCGAAGATGGGGAGAGATTTCACTAAACTAGAAGATGGAGTACAAAGAGAATGAGCAATGTTCTCTACAGTGTATGGCTGCTCAAATAACAAAAAAAGTGATTACAATATATATCCACCAAACCCTAAAACAATGAGAAAAGACCAAAATGCCCAAACGAGCCAACTAAATTCCAAAAAATGGGCCGGGTCCATACCTCATACCTCATGAAAAATACGCTAGGGTTGTCTCCTCAAAATAGTCGGATCGGATGATAAATCGGGTCACACCAAACTTCAAGCCACACTCAACAATTTATATCTTTTGTGATCCTAGAGGGTGCAGAGGACTCAATGGGGCCATGAGAGAGATTTGGTCTAGGGGTTAACACATTAGGGAAGATCTTTAGTCTCTTTTCCTTTCTTATTTTGTTTAGCATAATTTTCATTTTCTGCTAGGATAGTTTACTTTCGCATAGTAGCTTGCAAAATTCTCAGTTAGCAACATTGCAATTGCTTCTTCAATTTTTAGTATAGATTTAATCTTCTGCACCCACCTAACCTAATTTAATTTTAATTTTCTTTTCCCAGTCACTTTGAAGCCCCTAGGATGGGTATATCAATGTCCTAAAGAGGCTGGGGCCACCATAATGAAGCAAAGATTCCACTATAATCACAAAGGATGGAGTACGAGAACAGAGCTGCCTCTCCACCAATCCTAACCCCGATAAGCCCTTATTTCACCTGCCTTCCCAAAAAAAAGAGGCAAAAGAAGACTGCCTAACTACTTTAAAAATTGCTTGACTACTTTTCCTTTCCCCTCATAAATTGAAAAGTGCGTACGTATTGTTGGCATGAAATTCCTGATGTGCCTCCTCAAGATTTATTAAGGCCAACATAATCAATGGTGTTAACCCACCTATCTCATGATCAAACAGAAGTGAATGCACAATGATAGAAGTATGAACATGCAAATTTTAGACTTCAGAGGGGCATATGTGCAGTTTTTACTTTTTAAGGGTAAATATGCCAAAAAGGGAACTTTTGAGGGCACCAAAGCAAAATTTCCTCTTTTTTTCTTTATTGTTTCAGAATTGATAACTGAAAGGTACAAAATGAAACTAGAAATGGACTGTTTAGTCAATTTCCCAAGTTTCACTAAATATAGAAGAAACTGAGAATGATGAATAAAATACTGTGGCTTAAATTAATCCATGTCTCTTGATAATAGAATAATCATGGAATATTCATGTGAATAATACCATAGAAAAGGAAACATTTAAATTCCAGCAACTTATTCACTTCAAACTCTGATGACCTTAACTTTCCAAAATATATATTTCAAGTTGGGAAGGAACATGAAATCATTGAAATATCTTTAAACCAGTTTGTGGGTACTTTTCTCTCTGCACACTAAACAAACAAATATGCTTAATAGCTTATATCTCCCTATCAACATTCAACAAAATGATAGCTTTTCTACCTTACTTAAGATAGTTTTCTGTAAACTCTCAAAATTGATGGAAAATATCTCTAGTGCATCTTAAACAGAGCTAATACACAAGCCAAAATGAAAAAGTGATATTGTTTCCAAAGGTGATATCTTGATGGATAATCCTGCTCAACAATTAAATCCATTTCTGAACGATAAAGCATAAATTGTCCAGCAGATCCATTCACAAGTTTAACTGGCCTGCAGTCTTTGTTGACTATGTCATGTAATTAGGATTACTCAGAAAGCACCATGTTGACTGAAAATAAATATTGACAATTCATGTTACAGATTTATAAATGTTTAATGCTGTTAGCTGTGTAAATCGAGAGTGGGTGACCATGTCACATGGAAGTAAATGATGGTGTTAAACTTACCACTAGACCCCAAAAGCATAAGCTATTAGGGAAGGGGTCAACAATGTATATCTGGCCTTAACACCCAACTTCCCATGCAGCCCAGGTACCATGCATGTGAAGACATAAATGAACAAACAATGACTCAAGATAAGAATGAGTCAAGAATGACTCAGCCAAGAATGATCAAGTGAGGAAAAGAGTCAAGAAAATAAACAGGTAAAATTGATTTAAATGGGGATTTAAACCAATGACTTTGGGCTCCGATACCTTGTTAATGTACCACTGGACCCAAAAGCTTAAACTATTGGGGGAAGGGTCAAAAATGCATAGCTGGCCTTAGAACATATAAGTGATGCAACTGAAGTCAGACTGAGAATGACAGCAGATTCAATTTTTTCAAGGGAAAATAACAGTACTTACAGCGCAGATATAGATTGATGGCATGGGTCAAGAAGCCACTGCCAGGAACTCCATTCAAGAGAGAACTGATCGGTACAAAGGACATTGAAATAGCATCAGGTTCTGACTGGACACTGTTCAACCACTCATAATGTGATAAATCCTTATTCTCATTTCCCCCTCTCCTTTTGAATATTTTCATAATATCCTGAGATTAAAAAAAAGGAAATCATGAAAGGATGCAGTATACAAGTCTGGCTTATGTCATAATTTTTTGAAACAACAGAAAGGAACTGGGTAACCAAGAAAACAATTACTAACAAATTATACCTCCTTTGTGGAGTAAGAACTTGATGGACTGGACTCTGCAAACCTCAGACATCGCTCTCTATAATCAACCTGCCAACAAAAAAAAGGTGAATGGTTTGGTAGTGCAGAGAGGAAATCTTGTAGATTGATATTGGATGACTGGTAGTGAGATTAAGGCTTAAAGATCATGTTGTCAGTGATATTAAAAAAAAAAAAAACTGTTGTAAAAAATCTAATAAATAATAAAAACGTGTCTGAGGAAACCTAATTAGGAAAGATTGTTGAAACACAAAGTGTAAATATTTTTTTTTTTAAAATGGAAATCATACAAAAGAACACGTGTACATTGGTAGAGTTGTCACACTCAGTCAGAACACTGTCTGGCCTGAGGTCATTGATGCCTTCACCTTCCATGTATTATTGTCAGTTTTTCAGTACTATGGGGAGGATCCTGGTCATCTTGGGAAGTAGGGAGATCTACTCAATTCACTACACAATTTAAGCACATGCAACCATGAGATCAAGCAACCTTTGACAGTTCTAGTACCGGCAAGAGTCTAGGAACTATTATTAGAAATTTAAAATCCTCTAGACAGGAAAGAATGAAAATTTCTAGGGACAACCTAGAAATCTTTTGGAACTAAAATAATCAATCCACAATATCCCTTTTAAGTGAAATTGCATGTGATTGCCAGGTAACTACCTATGCATCCATAGGATAGAGAAATGAAAATATGTACTGGAAACAGCATTCTTACTTGCATGTTTAGATAGCGACCAAGATATCAAAAATCATCTAATATAGAATCAAAATACGACATCAAAAAACAGATTATCAGTTAAGGTAATCAGAGGTTATGTTCTTCTTGTGCTAGAATGCTCCAGACAGCAAAAGTCAGAGATGCAATATGCTGAACAATCCTAAATCCTTAAACTTATCTACATACAGTATGTAAGGGAAAACACCCTTTCTTAAATTCTCATAATATAGTATGCTAATCCAAAAGTTACTAGATAGTATAAGGAAAAGATATCCTGGCAGACTTCATGAGCTCATCGACACTTGAGCATCAACTAACTTAAAGATCATTGTCTTATGTCATAACAATCGCCGAGTTCCCTTTCTACAAGTTGTCATTAGTGATATTCTTTTTTTTTTCAAAAAGAAATTTCACCATGCACGGATAGAAGAAAGTGATGCCAATGAGAACAAGAAATACCTTATCTTTCTCATATGCTTCATCAGCATTCATGCCATACTGCCCATTCACATCTGGAAACCTCTTATCTGCCATGTCCTTTAACCCCTTCTGAACTTCAAATGGTTGCAGATTTGATGAGTGCTGCTGCCGCATATAAATTACATCCTTCCCTCCCATCTTCACACCAACAATAACATGGGTGCCAAATTTTTCAATAAACCTGCAAATTATTATTAGAGTGGGAAAGGTCATCAGCATTATATGGTGAACGAGATCAACAAAAGGAAATGTGAATATCATGAACTTAATAGTTATGGATCTTTAATCTGAATTTATAAAAGATACAAATACTTAACTAAAGAAAATATTAAGACACTAAACAAAATATTTTATTATTTTAAAAATATCAAGATGCTAAACAAAATATTTTATTCTTTAATGCAACTGATATGCTGCAATAGGAGGAAGAAAATGAACTCTATGGAGACTTGCATAATTATGTCAAGACAACATCAAGAACATTTGCATATGCAGCAATGTTTCACGAGAAACAAAAATATAATCAAATGGATATTGTGATGTAAAACTTAATAACTTACCTATGCAGCGAATGAAATCAAATCACAATACATTAAGAGCAGAAATAAAAAATAAAAAATGTCATATTTAAAGAAAATTCTGGGCCTTGAGCAATCACACATAAACTATGAACTCAATCTTTTGCTTTCCGGTTAACTTAACCTTGCCAAGGCAGCAGGATCCCATGATGATGGAACAGCTTGTTTAACATGATCACGAAGGATGATCTGAAATTTTGTCAAGGCAACAGTGTATAGGGTAATAAACCATCCATCGAATGCAAGAGATTTGGTGTTTGCTGCATCTTTCTGCCAACAGCCTGAAAATTCAAATGTATGGTTGAACAAGCCAGAAGGAATTTTTCCTGACAAAGATAGCTTCTGGTTGAACAGCTCAGACATCTGTAAAGAATTTCATAAACATCACAAAAAGAATTAATGAGTTCTTTTCTCAACTGTAAAAGAGACAATTCAATTGGTTTTGATATGGTAATTGACATAAACTTCAACCAAAGCTAATTCCCATCCATGCCCCCCAACCTGATCAACCAGTCTAATCATCCACAAGCAAAAATTCTCAGGCATGAAGCCCTTAGAAGAGCCATATCAAAATACTAAAATTACTAGCTTCCAATGTGTTACAACCATGATATATCATGTTAACAGTTACGAAAGTGAAAATCATACTATCCATTATTTTTAAACCAAAATTAGTGCAATAACCTAGATCAGGTATTGTTTGCATATAGCAGTTCAAATAGTGCAATTTATGGCTGAACAGCCGTCAGATTCAAGATATAATATGACTCTTGAGAAAATGATCAACACGAAGAACAACAAGACAGTTTCTCCTGTTTATGCTATTACAATATTAACACAGTATACCATTCAGGCTACTTGTACATTGACGTGATCATAATGATTCATGCTCTCTAGCATCACTTTGGATGGATTACACAACACCAGATTATATGCACCATTACTAAGTGGGAAAATCAAGTTTGCAACAGTTCTTTAAGTCCACCTAGTCTAACGTGCACTGACTTTTAGTGGTATTTATAACAAATTGATCACTTGTAATGATACTGGTAGAGACAAACTTCAAGCAACAGTTTCCTAAAGTTACCGATACTTTACAAATATTACAAAACAATCAATGCGGGTATGCTGGAGAGTACCAATCAGTCTATTAATTCTTTTCAGAGAATAATTATTGAACTGAAATGTTAAATATGCAGTATCAAATGAGAAGACGTAAAGAAATCTAGATTGAATGGATTAATATAGATTTCATGGAATATAGGCAACAAATAAATAAAGAGTAAACTGATGCATAACAAGTGTTAAATATCTCTGATTTCCTATGCAATAAATATTACACAATTTAATTGTAAAACCAGGAGTCAGTGGTTTAGTTTTTGACTGTTTAACAGAAAGAGATAGGACATAAATATATAGAAATTAACTTCATAATATAGACAAACTTTTTACAACTTTCTATATATCATAGAGATAGTCCCCCCCCCACCTCCCAACCCAAAAAAGAAAAAAAAGCATATCAATGTGAAACCCGGCCAAATTGGGCCTATTTTGGACTGATGTCCGCAAGCCTTGCCAACTTCAGTTCAAAAGTTCAAAAAAATATATGGATCGGAAGAGGGGAAGTGTGATCTCCTGCCTAATCCCCCGCCATGGGAAGGAATAAGGCCACACTAACGGCTCGTGGACATTGCAGGCTTGTGTGGAATGTGGAATGGCCATCAGCTATTGGGGGTGGTTGCAATCGGTGAATGGCCGGTCTTATACACTATTAAACCAAGCTAATCCCATCCAAATCTCCTCTTTTAAAACCCACTTCCCCTGTGATCAAGCCTCTCTCAGGGAGCTTAGGATTTGTTTTGCTGCTAGGAACAAGCAATGAAGGCAGCGACCCTTGATCGCCGCCCCCTCCGATGAGTCTTCTGCCCCTGTTGCTCCTTCTGGCCATGGGTGCTGCTATCAAGGCAGCTTGGGGCAATGCCCCTTTTCTCTTCTTTTTCTTGGCTCCCCTGTGGACAACCGAACCGCCACCACCACCGGCACTCCGGCCATGCCACCACTGCCAACCCCACCCCTCCTCCCCATTGCCTTTGCTCTCCTTTAGAAAGCCACAGAGAGATGCCTAGTTCAGCTTGGGAAGAAGAAAGAGGGAAAGAGAAAGAGAGAGAGGTGGGGGGGAGGAGATCACGACCTAATTAGGTCTAAACTAATCTTTCGATGATCAGTTTAGGCCATCTAAACCAGGCCCAGACCAGGGCCAGACTGAAAGTCTCTCTTTTCACCCAAATTTTTCCTCAAATGAAGGCTAATAAAATTATAAATTACTTATGCCAGAGCCTTCAATGCCGAAAGAGCATCAGATCTAGAGATCGAGTTATGAGTCAAAGATTATAAATTTTGTATCCAATCGACTATAAGTTTCCATTTATCTCTGAGATTTTTATTAATACATTTCATGTATTTTCAAATTAAAATTTATCTAAAAATTATTAAAATATATAAAAATTAGAAAGTTTGGAAAAAATATATGTAGCTTAAAAAATTAAAAAATTATGGATCAAGCATAGTGTCACCCTTGCATGGTCATAAATTTTGAATAAAATGATCCTTCTGCTCTATTGTTGCACGGTATTACGCTTGCATAAACTTTTGAATGGAAATTGTTTTCTAATTTACTAACTATGAAAAATTTAATTAATATTGATATAGAAATAATATGTTTATATAATGAGAAATTAATTTTGGAAAAACCATGAGAAAAACTCTCTAGTTCACTATGAATTGGGTCGAACCAACAGGATGGATTATTGGCCACATGTCAAAGACTATCTTTTGAACCTAACCAGTCAGAGCTGATCGCTGGCACATACTGATACATCACATATCTGTTTCAGAACTAGTTTCTTTGCACTATCATAGGGTTAATCGTGACTGTATGAATCAAAGCTAGTTCTCTTTTGAGCCTAGCTAGTTGGGGTTAATCATTAGTATATGTTGTTGGATTGCATGTTTTGATTCGGGGGCTAGTCTCTTTCGGATCTTATCACGGACAGATCATGGCCATAGTCCCTAAAGACTAATAGAGAATTTTGTATTTTATTGTTGTGCATGGTATACTTTGGAAAAGAAAAATTATGTTGGTATATATATATGTATATCTTATTATTGTTCAATAATTATGTTTGAAAAAAAAAATTATATTATGCTTGATCCTCCAGAGATATTGGTAACTTACTAAGCCCATAAAGGTCAATCTCTTTTTTTTTTAAAGATCCAGAAGAGCATATGGGGCTTGGGACTGGACAGTGGAGACTTTAGATGACATTTGCTTAGTTTTATTTTTTTGAATAAATATTGATTTGGATTTTTTATATTAATCATCCTTATTAGTTATTGGTAAACTACTTTTATTGAATAAATGTATTAGAGGTTTGTTTTTATTACCAGTACTTGAGATTGATATGAATATGTATGAATATGTATGAATGTGAAGGTAAGCCTTGCATATCGGAGTTAAACCTAGGGATGTGCAATCATCAGTCGTATGCCCAGCTTGGGCCATCGGGTCAAGACGTGACAATAAATCTCCTCGGTAATGGTTTAGCAAGTGAAAATTGAAAGTGTTACTACACTCACATTTTCTCATCTAAAATATAAGAGTTGAGCTACAAGAACATATGCGTGTGGAACCAGTTTTATATTTTGGAGTTCTTGCGGAAAAAAAAGAGGCCATATTTCTCCTAAATTAACAACGAGTGGTGAATGAACAAGATTAAGTGAGGAATGAACAAAATTAAGTAACCACCTCTGTCTTTTGACTCATTTCCTTTATTCTATCTCTTTCACTGTTTTCTCTAAGTTGGTGAGGTGAACGACAGCAGAAGGCCAGACAATATATGGGACCATAGCCAGCCTTTGGTGGTCATAGAAAAGCTAGCAAGAGACCGAAGAAAGGCAGAGGAACGAAGAGATGGACGGATGGGGACATTTGACTGGCCCTTTATTGAGCCTTGTCTTACCATTTTAACTCTATTTTACTTGGGTGCTTTCCAGATTGGGATAAGACTTATTTTGCTGATCTTCAAAGATTGTTTTTTAATGCTTTCTGGGAACACAACCATGGGAGACATTTGTTACTTCAAGCCAACTAGTGGAGATGCACTGGACTGCCAAATAAGTTAGCTATGAGTGCCCAGAATTTCAGCACTAGTTTCTGGTTTATTAAGTACTAAAAGGACTCTACATAAGGATAGGGAGGATAGCCGGCTGGTCCACCTTTATAAGTAATTGCTAGCTGGTTTAGATTTAGCTTTATTGTTTTTAAACAAGTTCTATATGGAACCATACTTCTTCCCTTTTCCTTCTTCTTCCTCTTCAATATCGACATGCCCCTTCCCTCTCTTGTGTCCTCTTCTATTTTTTGTCTCTCTTTACTCCCCCACTTTTGCTGTGAACATTTCTGCTGAACAGAGTAAACAGAAATAAAATCCTCAAATCTGCAGCTGATCTGAAAAGAACTCTGTTTAACAAAGTTCTATGGAACTCTTTTGCAACATCAATGTCACAAATAATTTTCTTTGTTACTTGAAGACCAACCGGACTAAGCCAGTACAAAAGCAAATTGGTATGTGATTACCTCTGGTTTGACAACTACAAGCAACCGGCATATCCCAATTGCATGTGTACTAGCTGACTCAGTAGAAGGACACCTCTAAATTTAAACAAAATGCTTGTCTGGTACAAGAATTAGCAATTCTTTGGACTGAGATTCATCTAACTTAGCCTGCTAAAGGGGACACCTTAAGGAACTTATTAAACAGAAGTCTACATCAGCTCTACTATGGAAGAGCAGCCACTGGACTATATGCAAATTTATGTTTTAATTTTGATGCAAACATTGCCTTGATTTTTGGCTGACTATATCATGGTAGCTGAACCTATCCAAATAGCAAAGCATCAAGTTCTTGATAACAATAAAAGCATATCAAGTTTGATCATCAAATTGTTTGACATTTCTATCCTAACACTCAGTCCCATCTCTATATCATTTAAGCAACTCAATGGCTTTTTTGCAAATACCTAAAGCACTGGACTGTATATACTTAAGCAATTTAATGGAAATATACTTGACGAACGATTTGCTGCGAATTGGATTGACTGCATGTATGATTGCAAAATATCTAGATGTGCAGACATATGTACTCAACTTTTCCTCATTAACTTTGTGAGATCGATACTTCTAGTAAACATGGATATCTAAGCAATCCCTTATTATAAAAATTTGAACACCAAAACTAGTTACTCTGCTTAAAGCACAAAAATAAACAAATTTGCAAATATTTTGGCCTAAAGTTTGCTTCGTTAAAGTTTTGGCAACATATCCTATCATCACGAAAGCATTACAGTTGAAACAAATGCAAAGTCACACAAAGCAAATGCAAATTAATGTAATAAATTGCCTATTGAAGTAATGGGGAAAAAGATCAAACTTTGCAGTTCACAGAAATTAGAGAGGAAAAAAAAAAACGGCATACCCGTTGAAAAGAGAGAACATCAGACCTGAATCTCATCCTCTCTCCTTTATCACATTTAATGGACTTTGGAACATTGGGGATGGAAATACCACCATGAAGAACAATTTCTTGAACCTGATCATTACTGAGCTCGATCAGGCAAGGATCCGGTGAGTCCCTCTTGCAGTACTTGAGCCGGATATCATCAGCTATGTCATATCCTAGCCCAATCGAGCGAATTGCAATCTCAGCAGCTTCTAGCGGTGATGCCTTCGGTGCCATTTCTTGAACATTCAGTGAAAACCCAAAACTTTGATATACTTAAACTTACGGCAACAGAATCAGCAAATCGAGCAACACCCGTTAGTGGCAAGACACCATCTTGCATAAGAGAAGCTCTGGAGTTGCTATCAAGTCAATCAGAACCCTATTTTTCAGAAAAAATCTAGCAGCCAAACACCTTACCAAGTAACCGTGATTGCATGCAGTTCTCCAAAAGAAACCTGCGTTCAAATTCCATAAAATGCTGAAACAAAGGCTCACTTTATATGTATCTGACTCACCAGAACTACAAATACTCAGTTCGAATCCATTCAAAGGAAAAAAGACTATCAAAATCTTGATTACCAAATTTACGGATTAACTTACACGAACCCAAGATTCCTCTCACATGAACTGAAATACTTCGATCAAATCGCCAAGCTCAATAGCTCCTGAGCTAAATAATAATCCTCTCTCTCTTGTGAAGCTCTCGATAACCAAACGCGAAAGGGAGAATTACCTTAGCTACTCGATTACGGCTCCCAAGAGTCAAAGAACAGCAGCTCGACGCAAACGGTACGTTGTACCCAACCAAACATAAAAGAAACACTTCAAAATCCCACCGTTCTCTCCGAAGTCTAGAATCAAAACCAACACTTTTTCTTCCGCCCCCCGATCGAAGGGAGAAAGAGCGCGAGAGGCGGGCGGATTCTCTCTCTCTCTCTCTCTCGGGTCGATGCATTCTTTGCGTTTATGGTTCGTTTCGATGTGAGCACCTTTTTGAGACGCTCTTTGAGGTTGACCAATGTCAGATACGTCGACTTCTGTTTTGACCCTCGACGTAATTTGCCGTTGCGTTAATGGATGCTAAATGCATAATAGTTTTATGCGGAAATAATCCGTACGTTGTTTTGCCATCTATCGAATCTCAACCGCCCATTTGTAACGCCAATTTTCTGGGTCAGGACGGCATTATTGGAGACGCCGGGCAAACCAAGCGTCCGTCCATACGTTTTGCGTGCGGACAAAATTCCATCCCCGCGGCGAAATAACGTCACTTATTTGGCGTTGACCAAGCTAGCCGAGAAGAGACGTGATTGAGCGGCGACGTGGATCGGGGAGATTCGCTGTTGGGCCAGAGCAGCTGATCCGGCGGCGGGGCGGCGATGGCTGTCATTTTTTTAAAATAAATTATAAAATAAATTAGTCAAAAATCCATGTATTACTCAGGATGAATAATTACAATATATAATTATTAAATTTTTTAATAATAAATATTTATAATATTTTTTAATTTTTAATATTTTTATTTTATTTATTTATTATATATATATTATATATTTTATTATTTTATAAAATAATATTTTTTCTTTCTATTTTTATATCTTCTATGCGCTCATTGGTACCGTTGCATCTCTCTATCGTCCCATCATGACTCTCTTTCTTTCTCGACAAATATCGATTCCGATCGTATCCCCATCCTTTCTCTTCTTTTTATACCTTCTCCGCACTGTCGGTGCCGCCCCACCTCCTATCGCTTCATCACCGCTTCCTTTCTCTTTTAACAAATATCAATCCTGATCACACCCCAAATGTTTCTATCGGTATCACCATCGTCGGTGCTATCACTAAAGAAAAAGAGAGAAACTTTCTCTCATTTTCTTTCTTTTTTTTTTTTCTCTTCTTTTTTTTTTCATAAAATAATATTTTATTATTTTTTTTTTCTTCCTCTTCTTATACCTTCTTCATGCCCATCGGTGCTATCCCACCATGGATCCCTTCCTCTTTCGATAAATATCGATCCCAATCGCACCCCGGTCCCCTCACTTTTTCTTATACCTTCTTCAAACATTCGAAGGCTATTAAAAGAAAAGATTTGGTTTTCAAATCGATGGAGTACCGTGCTCTATTTATAGATAATTTATTAGATTTAATCTAATCTAATCCAATGGATCGATTTGGATTTCAAAATATATTATTTTTAAAATAATAAAAATATTATTTTTAAAAAAATAAATTTATATGATATTATTTTTAAAATTAAAAAATAATATATTATCTTTTTAAAATAATAATAAATTAGTATTTTTAAAAATATTATTATTATATTTTATTTTTTTAAAAAATATTTTTTAAAAATATTTTTTGTTGCTTATCCCTCTCTTACTTTTATTTTTAAAATATTATTTTTTTAATTTTTTAAAATATTATTTTATTATTATTTAAAAATAATATTTTGGTTTCACGTGGCATAATTAAAATCATCTGAAATACTGAGGTGGCAACACCACAATACTCTTCCATATAGTATTGTTATATATATAATATATTTTTAAAATTAAAAAAGATATATTATCTTTTCAAAATAATAATAAATTAATATTTTTAAAAATATTATTATTATTTTTATAATATTTTATTTTTTAAAAATAATATTTTTTTAAAAAAAATATTTTTTTAAAAAATATTTTCATCTCTTATTCTTTCTCTATTTTTATTTTTAAAATATTATTATTTTTATTTTTTAAAATATTATTTTATTATTATTTAAAAATAATATTTTGATTCCACATAGCATAACTAAAATCATCTGAAATATTGAGGTGGCAATGATACTCCTCCAAAGAGTATTGTTATATATATATAATAGATTAAAAATTTATATATTTAAATTTAAATTTAAAAATAGCTATCCTTTCTATTGAAAATAGTTATTTATTTAAAAAATAACTTAAAAATAACTATCCAAATAGAGATGAAATGATCCAATTATCCTGTAGTTATAAATCAATACTACATTATTATAAAATAATGTTATATTATTATAAAACTATATTATACTATTATAAAATAATGTTGCATTATTGTAAAGTAATACAACCATAAAGGAATACTACGCCATGATAATGTAATATTATCTCATTATAAAGGAGTACTACATTAGTATAATACAATAAACCAAAACTATGCTATTATAAAAAATATTATACTAATATAATATAGTACTATCTTATTGTAAAGAAATACTGCACCAATAGAATACAATAAAGCAACACCACATTATTATAAAGCAATACTGCATTACATATAATGTAATACTATTGTTGATGCAAAATTTTGCCCGATATCGGAGATGCCAGAGTGAATGGTTAAAATTGGTTCCCCTGGAGGCGAGACCTGCAAGAAAAGTTTTGATTGAAGGTGGCCCTGACGGAGATCCTCCGATACTCAAGTTGTTAGATGTGTACCCTAGAAGCTAGATTGGCCAACACTTATAATACACTTTGTTGATGCAGAAACTGGTCATCGTCGGAATCAGCTGGAGTGGAGGTGGATGAGGTCACCATCGAAAACCTGCAAAATAAAGTCCCATCTGAAGCTGGTGGGGATGGCTCCGGCAGGACCCTCCGACGATCAAGTCAGCTCTGGCCAATAGGAATGGAGTACTCGAAAATGAGTTCCGCAGAGCTTAGAGAAGGAGAGGAGAGCTTAGAATTTAAGCTTAGAGATTAGAGTTAGCATATCTAGAGGGTCCTTTTTATAGGTAGAGCTTGATGGTGACAGCTGTAGCCGCATGATGGCGGGCCGCTCGAGGTTTGACGGAGTCAGTTCCAGGAGAAGGCACCGTCTACAGCGTCGTCTACAATGGATTGATGGTGACAACCATCACTGCCTGGTAGCGGGTCGCTGTTGCCTATAGCGGACTGATGGTGACGGCTGCAGCTGTCTTGATATTGAGCCGCTCGGGGCCGAATGAAGGATTGAAGAGCTTTGACGTATACCCATTTCGAAGGAGTTCGGACTTCCAAAGGGAATATGGCTGGAGAGGGCCGCCCGAGAGGAATAATAGCTGAAAGAGCCCGAAAGGAGTTCGACTTTAATAAGGGTTCGTTTGAATGAGGGATCCAAGAATCCGACCGAAGGAGGTGTCTGGGAGATCAGAGTTCGGCTGCTGAGGAGTTTGGTCGCTGAGGAGTTCGATCGAGGGATAGTCGTTGAGGAGTTCGACCGAGGGACGACCGTTGAGGAGTTCGACCGAGGGATGACCGCTGAGAAGTTTGACCGAGGGACGACCGCTGAGGGGTTTGGTCAATTGACAATCGTTGAGGAGTTCGACCGAGGGATGACCGCTGAGGAGTTCGGCCAAAGGGAGAGCTCGAAAGGAGTTCAGTTCGGGCCCGACCGTGGAGAGTCCGAGTGGAGCTCTGCCGCTGAGGAGCTCGAAAGGAGTTCGGCTCAGGTCCGACCTCGGAGAGTCCGAGTGGAGCTCGGCTCGAAAGGGGAGCTTGGAAGGAGTTTGGCTCAGGCCCGACCGTGGAGAGTCCGACTGGAGCTCGACCGCTGAGGAGCTCCTGTGGCTATCAGTTGCATTAGGCTGAGCATCAAACTGGACTTCGACGGGAGTGGAGTTTATCCCCAACAATAGTCCCCCCACTCCCAAGTTCGAAACTCGAAGGAAGGGAGTGTAGAAAAAGTGACTGCCGAAGTCCTCTTCTAGGCTCTATGCTGGTTCAGGTTGAAACTCAGGGGAGGTCTCATCTCCAGCCAAAGTTGATGCTGAAGTTGAAGCCCGGGGGAGATCTCATCTCCAGTCGAGGTTGAAGTAGATCTCGCCTCCTGCGGTCGAGGTCGGAGGTTAAGCTCCTCAAGGGCGATATTGTCACTAGCGACCGAGGCTGATTCGGGGGGGGGGATCTCCTCTCCTACAGCCGAGGTCGACTCGGGAGAGCTCTCATTTTTTGCGGCTGAGGTTAATACGGGTGCTCGGAAGAGATCTGGTCTGCAGCTAGGGTTGACGCGGTCGCTCGAGAGAGATCTTATCTTTGGTTGAGGTTGTCTCGGGCGCTCTGGCCAAGGTTGTCTCGGATGCTCTAGCCGAGGTGGTCTCTTGATTTTATCTCTAGCCGAGGTTGACTCGGTCTGTCGGGAGAGATCTTA
The DNA here is from genome assembly GCA_006176705.1 of Cocos nucifera. NCBI lineage: Eukaryota > Viridiplantae > Streptophyta > Magnoliopsida > Arecales > Arecaceae > Cocos > Cocos nucifera. Next base: position 161,823 of record QRFJ01000645.1, on the reverse strand, counting down.
TCTCTGACCGAGGTTGCCTCAAGCACTTTGGCCGAGGTCATCTCTGATCTTATCTCTAATCGAGGTTGTCGGCGTTGCTCGAGAGAGATCTTATCTCTGGCCGAGGTTCACTCGAGTACTCGGGGGAGATCTCATCTCCTGCAGTCGAGGTTGATGAGGCACTTGGGGGAGATTTTGTCTCCTATGGCCGAGGTTGGCTCGATCGCTTGGGAGAGATCTTATCTCCTACAGACTTCGGAGCTTGGACTTAAACTTTGCTCGCATTAAGACGAGATTTTCCTCCTATTCCTAATGGGCTATGGGGGCACATTCGGACCGTCGTCTGTGCCTCTCCCCCCATCTCGTCTAGGGTGAACGAGGCCTTCAACTTTACTTGCATTAGGATGAGGTTCTCCTCCTATTCCTAACAGACTGTGGGGGCACCATTCGGACCGTCGTCCATGCTTCTCCCCCCATCTCATCTAAGGTGAATGAGGCCTTCAACTTTGCTCGCATTAGGACAAGGTTCTCCTCCTGTTCCTAAAGGACTGTGGGGGCACCATTCGGACCATCGTCCGTACCTCTCCCCCCATCTCATCTAGGGTGAACGAGGTCTTCGACTTTACTCACGTTAGGATGAGGTTCTTCTCCTGTTCCTAATGGGTTGTGGGGGCACATTCGAACCATCATCCGTGCTTCTCCCCCCATCTTGTCTAAGGTGAATGAGGCTTTCAACTTTGCTCGCATTAGGATGAGGTTCTCCTCTTATTCCTAATGGACTGTGGGGGCACATTCGGACTGTCGTCCGTGCTTCTCCCTCTATCTCATCTAAGGTGAACGAGGTCTTCGACTTTGCTCGTGTTAGGATGAGGTTCTCCTCCTATTCCTAACGGGCTATGGAGGCATATTCAGACCATCGTCCATACTTCTCCCCCCATCTCATCTAAGGTGAATGAGGCCTTCGACTTTGCTCGCGTTAGGATGAGGTTCTCCTCCTATTTCTAACGGACTGTGGGGGCACATTCAAACCATCGTCCGTGCTTCTCCCTCCATCTTGTCTAAGGTGAACGAGGCCTTCGACTTTGCTCACGTTAGGATGAGGTTCTCCTCCTATTCCTAACAAGCTGTGGAGGCACATTCGGACCATCGTCCGTGCTTCTCCCTCCATCTCGTCTAAGGTGAATGAGGCCTTCAACTTTGCTTGCGTTAGGATGAGGTTCTCCTCTTGTTCCAACGGGCTGTGGGGGCACATTCGGACCGTCGTCCGTGTTTCTCCCTCCGTCTCATCTAAGATGAACGAGGCCTTCGACTTTGGTCGCATTAGGATGAGGTTCTCCTCCTATTCCTAATGGGCCACTTTCGCTTATTTCTTTTCTGTCATCACATAGTTTTTACGCCCAGAGACAATATTATTGAAGGGAGAAAATTTTACCGAGGGAAAGTTACTCGTAGTACATCTCTATTTCAGGGTCATGGGGGCGTTGTTCCTCTGAATTTCCTCAAGCAGCAAGTCCCGGGCCGGACGACCTTCTCTATCTCATGCCGCCCTTCTCAATTTGGAGCAAGCTTCTCTTGGCTTTATCGCTGGGAGATGAGAGCCCGTTGAAGTACCAGACTCCTCCTAGGGATAATGTTGATGATGCCGTGAGGCGGCCAACCTACTTGTCATTTCTGGCTATGGTAGCATCCTTGGCCGATCTTCTCCTGCTTCAGGCTGGCATCGAAGAAATTTATCCAGTCATCCCTTTCTGATGAGCTCCTCAATTTCGTCTCAGAGCCAAATATATTTCTCAGTATCGTGGCCGTGGTCGCGATGGTAGAGGCATTACTTGCTTCGATCGCGCATGTTTAGGGGAGGCCGTAGCCCTTCTGGTCTTGGTAGCTAGTTCTTAACTTCCGTGGGAGTTTGAGTTTGAAGAGCATTGCGGGAGGGCATATTCGCAAAATCTTTCGGGAGGAGGACTTCTCCACGCCCTTCTGTCAAGACTTTCTTGGTGGCCAACTCGAGGAGTTCGGGCCTTGCTTGTGCTAGGAAGGTCGTAAGCGCGGCCAAACTTCATTCTGTCCTCCCGTGAAACCTATGGGAGAACTTCATGCCCCTTTATCGGAGCTTCCTTGATGATGAGTTTGAGGGGGAGTTCGGCGGCCTCACTCATGCTGGGGTGGTCGTGAGCGCGGCCGAACTTCATTACACCTCTCGTGAAACCTATGAGAGAACTTCATGCCCCTTTGTCAGAGCTTCCTTGATGATGAGTTTGAAGGAGAGTTCGACGGCCTCGCTCGCATTGGAGTGATCGTGAGCGCGATCGAACTTCATTACACCTCTCATAAAACCTGTGGAAGAACTTCATGTCTCTTTGTCGGAGCTTCCTTGATGATGAGTTCGAGGGGAAGTTCGGCCTCGCTTGTGCTGGGGAGGTCGTAAACGCGGTCGAACTTCATTCTACCTCCTGTGAAATCTTCTTCAACGATTGCTTTTTGCCTCTCCGGGGCGTGGTGGCACATCTTTTCTTTTATCGATTGGTGCCTCGAATCGACGGCCAGCCGATATTCCATGACCTCGGCGTCAATCCCCGGCATGTTCGTGGGGTCCAAGCGAAGACATCCGTATTTTTCTTGAGGAAGGTGACGAGCTGCTCTTGAACCTCGTCTGCCAAGTTGGAGCCGATCTACACTGTGTGCTCCGAGTTTCCATCATTTAAGGGCACAGAGACGAGGTCCTCCATAGGCTCGCCTCGCTCCTCAATGAGGTCATCGCGGACATCCAAACCATCACTAAAATAAGGGTTGGACTTTTCTTCCTTATACATGGCGATTGAGTAGCAGTGCCTCGCCAGAGCCTGGTCTCTTCTGACCTCTCCGATCTCGCAACTTGTCGGAAACTTCATCTTCAAATAATAGGTTGACACCACCACCCAAAGTGCATTTAGACCAGGTCGATCGAAAATCGCATTATAGGCGGACGGAGTCCTCACGACTAGGAAATCGACCTACGCTTTGGCCAGTTTTGAGTGTTGCCCCACTGTCACAGTCAAAGTTATTATGCCTTCGACTGGTATGGTGCTGCCAGTGAATCCTACCAGCGAAGAATTCATAGGCCCCAAGCGGTCATCGGATAGGAATATTTTTGAGAAGGCATCGTAAAATAATACGTCGGCCGAGCTTCCATTATCCACCAAAATGTGGCGTACATCATAGTCAGCAATGTTTAAAGAAATTACAACCGCATCATTGTGTGGAAATTGGATCCCTTAGCCGTCCACCTCGATAAAGGTCACGGGTTTCGTGGTCCTCCGCCTCTTCATCGGTCCCTCAGATCCATCAGCCTCTCCTTATTGAAGTCCCCCGAGATAGTGTTGATGACACCGAGAGACGGCCGATCTTCTTGCTGGTTTCTCCCACTCGGCGGTAATGCCCTCAGCTGATCTTCCCACTCTTCAGGTCGTCTCCGTAGGAATCGGCTAAGTCTATCTCGCCTGACAAGCTCTTTGATCTCGTCCTAGAGTTGGATGCACTCCTCAGTGTCGTGATCGTGGTCACGATGGTAAAGGTGGAACTTATTGGAGTTGCACTTGCTGAGATGGGAATGCATTCTCTCTAGTCTTGGAGGTCGTTCCTTGATCTCCATCAGCACTTGGGCTTTCGGGGCGTTAAGAAGGGCGTAGTTGTGGAATCATCGTTGGAGAGAACTTCGGCGTTGGGGAGAACTTTGGCATGCCCTTCCGTCAGGGCTTTCCTGCATCCAAGCTCGAGGGGGAGTTCGGACTCGCTCGTGATCAGGAGGAGTCTAAGAACGTAGTCGAGCTTCATTCCGCTTCCCTTCTTCGATGGGCCTGCCTTGCCCACTGATTCACCGCTTGTCGCTGGCTTCATTATCTTTGGCCTCGAAGGCCTCCTCTGTCCGGGCATAACTTTCAGCCCGAGCTAGCATGTCAGCAAAATCCCTGGGATACTTCTTTTTTAGGAGAACAGCAAGTCATTCTTCTGAAGGCCGCCCTTAAGGGCGGCCATTGCGACTGACTGATCTAGATTCTGGACCTCCAATGTGGCAGTATTAAATCAGATGACATAAGCCCGGATGGGTTCCCCCTCCCTTTGTCTAATGGCCATTAAGAAATTCGAACTTCGACGTGGACGCCGACTACTAATGAAGTGGGCCACAAACTGTTGGCTCATCTGGTCAAACGATAAGATGGTACTCGACTTAAGCATCGAGTACCAATTCCTGGCAGCTCCCTTAAGGGTAGAGAGAAAAGTCCGGCATAAGATGGCGTCTGGCATGCCGTGGAGCAGCATCATTATCCAAAAGGCTTTCAGGTGGTCAATCGGATCGGTGGTTCCATCGTAACTCTCGAGCTGCGGGAGTTTGAAGTTTGATAGAACCGATTCCTGTATAATTTTCTATGAAAAGGGGGGGTCAGTACAAATATCATTACCACGTGAGGAGGGAGTGTGACGAAGTTCCTCAATTCGCCGGCTCATTTCTAAGAGCCTTTGATCCAAAAGATCTTCACGGTCTTTGATCTCCAAGATTTTTTGGTAGAGTGGGTGTGAAGCTTCCCCCTAGGTCGAGCCATGGTCCGAGCAGGGGCTCTCCCTTTTTTGCCTTCCCCTTCCGAGGATCGGGGGTCGGGTAGCCCAAGTTGGTCATTCCTGGATCGGACCACACAACTCTGGGGAGTCCCGCATCGGTTGAGCTGGTGCCAGGGCCTGCCGATGCATGACCTGCACCGCCTCTGTGAGGCCACGAACCTGCTGGATGAGCAAGTTGAACTGCTCCGCATCCACCGCAGCCACGGATGGAACCTGGGCCGCCAGGGCTGGAGTGGGAGCGGATGGATCTGAACGGGATCAGACCGTGGGGGCTATCTATCGTCAGATCAAAGCTCTCCTGAGGGGCATTTTCTCTTCGAAAAAAAATGCTAGGGAGGAAGAAGAGAGATCTCCAAAGAGGGGAGAGAGAAATCATCATCGAGCACTCCTTTAAGAATAAAGGGATCTCAGAGGTTCAGGCCCTCCTTCTAGCGCCAATCTATTGATGCAGAAATTGATCGTCACCGAAATTAGCTGGAGTGGAGGTGGATGAGGTCGCCGTCGGAGATCTGTAAAATAAAGTTCCGTCTAGAGCTGGTGGGGGTGGCTCCTACAGGATCCTTTGATGATCAAGTTAGCTCTGGCCAACAGAAATGGAGTGCTCGGGAATGAGTTTCGCAGAGCTTAGAGAAGGAGAGGAGAGCTTAGAGTTTAAAGCTTAGAGATTAGAGTTAGCGTATTTGGAGGGTCCTTTTTATAGGTGGAGCTTTATGGTGATAGCTGTAGCCGCATGGTGGTGGATCGCTCGAGGTCCGACGGAGTCAGTTCTGGGGGAAGGCACCGTCTGCAGTGTCGCCTATAATGGGTTGATGGTGATAGCCATCATCGCTTGGTAGCAGGTCGCTGTCATCTGTAGCGGATTGATGGTGATGGCTGCAGCTATCTTGATATTGAGCCGCTCAGGATCGAATGAAGGGTTGAAGAGCTTTGACGTGTATCCATTTCGGAGGAGTTTGGACTCCTGAAGGGAATATGGCTGGAGAGGGCCGCCCGGGAGGAACAATAGCTGAAGGAGCCCAGAAGGAGTTCAGCTTTCATAGGGGTTCGTCTGAATGAGGGATCTAGGAATCCGACCGAAGGAGGTGTCTGGGAGATCAGAGTTTGGCTGTTGAGGAGTTTGCCACTGAGGAGTTCGGTCGAGGGACAGCCGCTGAGGAGTTCGGCCGAGGGACGATCGCTGAGGGGTTCGGTCGAGGGACGATCGCTGAGGGGTTTGGTCGAGGGACGATCGCTGAGGAGTTCGGTCGAGAGACGATCGTTGAGGAGTTCGACCGAAGGGGAAGCTCGGAAGGAGTTCGGTTCAGGCCCGATCGTAGAGAGTCCGAGTGGAGCTTAGTCACTGAGGAGCTCAAAAAGAGTTTGGCTCAGATCCGATCGTGGAAAGTCTGAGTGGAGCTCGGCTCGAAGGGGAAGCTCGGAAGGAGTTCGACTGAGCTCGACCACTGAGGAGCTTTCGTGGCTATCGGTTGTGTTAGGCTGAGCATCAAATTGAACTTCGGTGGGAGCGAAATTTATCCCCAACATATTTCTAAGAATAATTTTATAATTTTAATTATAAATTAATAAAAAAAATTATTTTCTATCATAATGTATATTTAAAGTATCTGTGATACATCCTTTGAGTTAATGGTAATGATAATTCATATTTTCAAGAGTTAAAAATTTAAGACATGAATTTTCATCATTAACTCATAAACTACTCCTGACCGTAGGATCATCATGAGAATGGTGATCGATCCAAAAAGTTGGTGTACAATCACTTTCTTAGAATAGATGAGTCTTGAGTCTACAATGTAAAGACACTAGAATGAGAATATAGGTACTTGTTAGAGAACGAGGGCACTGAGCATGACTATCTTGAGCAGTCATAAGAAAGTCTATCTTCTCATTGATGACTGGCTCGATGCTACAGTGGTGTATCGATTCTTTGACCTAAGATGCATCGGTAGTTCATCTTGAGGGTATTATAGTTTGACTATACCATAACTCGATCTTCTAGCCATTCGCAATCCTGAGGTGTATGTTGGCTATAGCATGTTCATTATAGGAATTAGATTGCACCAATAGGGGATCTATCTATCTCGATAGATAAGGAATAGCCTTATGATGATCATGAGATTGAGTCTATAAGCCCATGGCCATGGCAGTGTGAAGATGATAGAAAGAGTTTCTATTAAATTTTTACATTGGACTCGAATCAAATAATTAATTCATATAACGGTATTGGGTTTGACAAGTTCACCTTAACCCTAATCCTAATGGGGCTCAAGATAGAAGAACCCAATCACATAGGTAACTGCATCGAGAGGTTCGCTTTTGGTTTTGATGGCTTGCCACCATATACTGCTAGGTGTCACTGATGAATTTTGGGAGCAATTAGAATGATTTTAATGATCGATCATTCTAACTATATGAATCGAAAAGTTTTGATCCATCGAAAGGTATTTCGATGATGTCGATGATGGAGATCATGACATATCTCATTACCATATGGAACTGAGTTTAACTGGATCACACAAATAAGGATTTAGGTCTAGATGTGATCAAATAATCCAATTCAGTTCAATTAATTTAGATTAGATCAATTATGTTCAAGAAAATCATGCTAGCACACGATTAAGCATAACTTTCTTCTTTTATAGTCTTTCTGGTTCGTCTTGACTGAGCCAAATTGATTTGGGCTCACCAAAAAATCTTGTATGGTTTGTCCTTATCCAAATGGAGCTTGTCCAAGTCAGAAAAAGATTGTCTTAATCTATCAGATGGAAATAAGATAATGCCTACTAATTTTTGTTGCCACCTATCATTTTCTGTAACTGTCGGGACATGAGATATCCCAATATAGGAAAGAAGGGATATGGGCGTGCACCCCCTTTGGAGATCTCCTAGGGGCGTGTGCCCCCTTGATCTTCATGCATAAATATGTGCACATGCCAACTAGGAAAAGGGGGAGGAGTCCCATATAGATGGGACTCTAGGGTTACTTGATGGTTTCAAACACCCTGGCGTCAACTGATTTGTGCTTATCCAATGTTGGAGCCACCTATGGAGGATTCTAAGGGACTCTAACTTGATTGGATTAGGTGACATCACTCCACCAATCAGATTAAGATCTGATTGAATAGAGCAATATGATTGGTAGAAGTGATGTGATACTACATGGCGCAGTAGGGTTTATTTAAACCTCTGTCTATGCCTAGGGTTTTGGTTGTTGCATCCATCCAGCACGCCCCAAGGCTGCCCCTCCTCTCTTCCATGCCTCCCTCTGGTCCTCTCTTTCCTCTCTCCACACCCAAAAGGTTGGATGAATTCAGCAAGGAAGATCCAAGTGTTGGTGCTAAGACAAGAAGCAAGATGATGTGTTTGTGAGACGAGCATGCTGCCTTCATCGATTATTTTGAAGGCTCTACGAATCAAATCTAGATCTGATTTAAAAATTAGATCTAGAAGAAGATTGCATCTAGATCCTGCCTGAGTGGACTCCGGTATAGGCCAGGCGCGTGTATGGCTTGATCCAGGACCTCAGGAGCATCAGGATTATTGGTAGGGTAACTAATTTATCTTAATCAGGTACAAAAGTTATTTTCTAATTTTATTTTATTTTTATTTTTAATATCAGATACTTAAGATTATATCTGAGAACTTTTAGATCTAATTGGATGATATTAGATTTTTTTTGAAAAATATGGTTCAGATCTGATTAGATCTGAACGATCTTATGGTGAAAAATATTGATTTTTCTTCAATTGATATTAGAGCTGCATTAGCAGTTCTTCAGATCTATTTTAGATTTAATTTTAATTTTATTTTTAATTTAATATTAATAATTTTAGATATTACATCAGATGTGATCAGATCTAAAATTAAAAAATTAAAAATTTAATTATTATAGATCAATGATGTATGAGATGCATGACTAGATTAGATTATAGAATAGTTCTATGTATAGTCTAGTGAAATCATTATTTTGATATGATTAAATATGATTTTTAGATCTTTTTTATTTCTATTTTTTTGATGTTATAAATATTATAATTAAATCTAAAAAATAAAAAATTAAATATTTAATTATTTATATGAGATATGATAGATGCATGTCTAGAATACTTGTAAAATAGTTTTATAAATTATCTAGAATAGATTTCATTTTGATATGATCAATTTAAAATTTTATTTTTTAGATATTATATATGATATATTAGATCTAAAAGCATGCATATGTGATTTAATGATTGATACATGAGATGTATACAGAACATGCATGACTAGATCTATGATTTTATATTTGATATATGTTATAGATTTTATAATTTTGTAGTGTAGTAATTATTTTTGATTAAGATATTCTTCTTGACCATCCAGTCATAAGAGTAAGAAGGGTTTACATGTTCTCTCTTTTCATTCGATGGGGTGCTCTTATGGCGTGTAGGGGTGCTGTGCATATGACCTTAATCAAAAATTAAAAATTTATTTTTTTGCAAAATTCTAGATCCTAAAATTTTAGAATTTTTGGCATATTTCTATTTATGAATTTAAACTTAATTAAAAATTAAGATTATGAAATCAATTATGTCCAAAAATTATAAATTTTTAGATCTAAGATATTTTCATAAATTTGGGTTCAGGCTTGGGTAGCTCAATTAGATTTAGCAGTTGATTAAACTGAATCAAAAGTTGGTTAGGTGAGATCAAGAGTGCTTAGAATTAATCAGCCTAATAGGATTAAGTCTGGGTTAGATCGACTCGCAGTCATGATCACTATCGTAGATGGTCAAAAATAAAACCTAACTTACTACTATATAGATAGGATGAGTCAAAATCATATCCTCAAAAATCATGTTAATTGCATTTAAATTATAAATTAAAAATAATTAAGATTAATTAAAAATTAATTAATTAAAATGCTACTTAAATTAGTTAAGAAAGTAAATAAATAATAAATTAATTAAAAATTGAGTTGAAGTATGAAAGGTAAATTCTTAGGATCTCAATTGATCACTTATTTGATGGCTGATATTTTTTTAATATATTATAATTGATATCTAATTATTAAAGATATAATCTATCTTAGAGAGCACGGTCTGTATCCTTAGATCATAGTCTATTTCTTAAAGTTATAGGCTAGTCTAAATTGAATTAGATATAATAAGATGAATTAATCTAATTATAATTTATCTCAAGAGTATGAACCATATTCATAGATCATGGCTCATCCCAAGAGTCATAAACTATCCTAGATCAATTGCAAGAAAATAAAGACAAAGATTTTATAAATAAAAAAAGATTTTATTGTAAAGTAAAAAAAAATAAAATATAGAAAATAGAAAATATTGTTAAATAAGATCATAATGATCTCCAGAGAAAGAGAGGATCAACTGGACATCGGGAAGCTTTTCGTTGATGTCTTCATCTTTGGAATTTTTTAGAAAATCCTTGTCAAAGGCTGGTTGTAGAAATCAAGAGCAGGGGAGAAAATCTGGTGGAGAAATAAGAGAAGTTGATGGTCTATTGAAGAAAGAAAGAAGAAAAAAGGAAGAAAAGAAGAGAGGAAGAGAGCTTGGAGAGAGAGAAAGGAGAGAGGCTAGCTATTTTAGGCTAAAGGAGAGGCTTGGAGAGGCTTAGAGAAGCTTTGGAGAGGTTTGGAAGGGCTTAGAGGAGCTTAGGGGAGCTGATGGCTCGTTACTTTAGCTTAAGGGTCTTTTTATAGAGGAGAAATTGGAAGAATTTGGGTTAGAATAGGAGAAAAACTAAGAAAAATGAGTTTGGATCGAATTTTGCACCCTGTGATGAATTCCAGCCATTAGATTAGGTTTAAATGGTCTAGATCGAGCAAAAATCTATCGCTTACAGCTTAAACAAGACCCAGATCAATTCTCAATCATTGGATTGAATTTATGGGTGAATTTGGATAGTTGGATGGCGTTGAGATCTCCTTAATCAAGTTTGAAACGAAGTCTGGCCATTAGATTTTGATCCCATTGGATCGTGCCAGATTGCTGGGTGCTGATCGAATCAAACTAAAAAATCACCGGAATCATTGGATCTTGATTGGGACGAATGCACACCATCCGATGGCATAATTCCTATACCTATAGACCGCATAGATCGATCACACTGGAGACCTCCGCCAATCACGTCGTGCTTCCCCGAGAAAATTATCTTTCTATCCCTATGAGCCGTGATGGATTTTTGGTGAACCCTTTAAGGGTCTAGGTCCACCATGTGGTGGCCTCTGATTAGGCGTGCCTGCTGAGTGGGTGGTTCATGCTTGATTTGTAGACTGGCCGATCAGTCCACCATGCACCGGCCGGTTTAATAAATTGGTTTGGATTGGTTTTTTTTTTTTCATTTTTTTTCCTTTTCCTTTAAACCTTCATTTCGGGTCCAATTTAGATCTGATTTGCTTCAAATTTTTTTTGTTGTGACCCATAAATCAAGCTCTTTCCATCTATGATCTTTTTTTATAAAAAAATAAATAAAAATATCAATTCTTAAGAAATAAAGATAATTTATTTAATAATTTAATACTTATATATATATTTAATGTGTTTATCACATTCTCCAACTTGAACTTTGCTCATCCTCGAGTAAAATAGATAAATTAGCAATATATACCAACTTAGTCTTGAATTAAAAGTTAGGCTTAGATACTTCTAAAGGCAGCTGATATCTGACTAGACCATTAAAGAGGTACGTCGTCGGATTACTAATTTGACCAAATTAGTGGTTGAGTATTAGCCATTGAAATTTTTAGAGTTCTTTTACCAACTTCCTATTTTACTCTTTAAATCATCTAATCTTAATGTGAGGAGGGTTTATTATCTTTTTACAATTTAGTCTCTTTATTATCCACCCCTTTTTTTTTTAGATTTTTGCATCCCCATCTTTTGACACGAACCACAATGCTTACTTAGGCAAAAAGGCTTGGTTACTCAATAGGAGACCAATATTTTTTTTTTAAAGTAAATTTTAAGAGAAACTTTGCATATTTTGATCTTTCCACCTAACTCACATGAAGTAGATTCTTTATTGAGATTAGTAAGAAAAGGGTTCTAGAATCACTCTTAAAATTTTAGTCTGGTCTAAACCCTACTATTTATTGAGTTTTCTTAATAGTTTATTCCTCAGTATCTTTAAAATTATCTAGATTATTAATCATTCATTGATTAGGATGTCTAATTAGCTTTTAATCAAAATAAAGTTTGGATATATAAAGCTAATTATTTCAAATCATACTTAAGGACTTGCAATTTTTTAAAATTAATTATTCTTCCTCCCAACTTAATTTTTATTGTCCTTAATGAAAGAAGAGAAAAATAAAAATATTTATCAAGAAGGGATACCACCTGGTTTATTATTTATAGATCTTTCATCAGGTTTATACAGGATATTATTTTGATTATATGCTCCCCCAACTTAGGTTGATCATCTTTATTGATTTTCTAAAAAAATAAAAAAAAATTAGAAATTTAAAAAATAAGATGATGGGTTAACTCTCAACAAGCATTAAGTTTAAGATCTTCAGCTAGATCAAGCCAAAAATGTATGGTGGTTCATAGATCGGTTCAACTAAATCCACAGACTCAATTTGCTCTCCATCCCTTATACCATCCACAAAAGGTTTGATCCATTGGCCATTAACTTTAAAAGTATTTTTCTATTTTAGATCTCTAAGTTCTACGACTCCATGGGGAAAAACTTAGGTCACAATGAATGGTCTGTTCCAACGTGAGCGAAGTTTACTAGGAAATAGTCTTAACCTAGGGGTCCGTTTGTTTGGGATATGTCAGATTATGGGATAATCTGATAATTCATAAAAATTATTTACCCAAAAAAAATGATTACAGAGGAAAAGAAATTTTACTATGTTTGGTTGGTGAAAAAATTACTCCAAAAAATGATACCGAAAAAGAATTATTATGTTTGGTTGAAGATAATCCTACATGAAAATATGGCAAAATTTATAAATATACCCTTCAATATAAAATATTTTTTTAATACTAAAATAGTATTATCATCTTCACTTAGTTTTTATATGATGACTATAATCACATAACCCTTTTCATAATGCCATCTCCATCTTAATCTTTTTACAAAAGCTTTTTATTGAATAAAATTTAAAGAACATTAAAATAAAATCAATAATTATATATGCAATTTTATTGGGGATATTTTTGTCAAACTTGGATTACCACCACTCGAGAATTTATCAAATACCAACCTCCCATGGTATTTATTTTACCATATCTCTCTGAAAAATAAGCATGGGCTCCACCAATTTTTTTATCATCTCTTTCTTCTACTTTTCATACCAAACATGGTAATCTGACATGGGAATCATTTTTCCATGCCAGATTATCCCCAACCAAATAGCCCGTAGAATTAAAGAGCCATACTTTTTGATTAGGTTTGAATGCTTTTTTTGAGATGATCTTATCATGGTAAGCTTTGGTTCAAGCCTTATAGATTTTAGTACTTTCGTATGCCTTGTTACGTAACTTTTCTAATTCATTTAATTGCAGTCTCCTTTTTGACCTTGCACTTTTCATATTAAAGTTAAAGTTTCTTATTGCCCAATATGTGTGGTGCTCTAATTTTATTGGTAGATGACAAGGTTTGCCAAAAACAAGCCAGTAAGGTAACATTCCTATAGGGGTTTTGTAAGCAGTATGGTAAGCCTATAATGTATCATCTAATCTCTCAGATCAATCTTTACAATCAGGCCTAACCGTTTTCTCTAAGATCTTTTTTATTTTTCTATTGGAAACTTCAAATTGTCCACTGGTCTGGAGGTGATATGGGATGGCTATTCTATGTGTTATTCCATATTTTTTATCAAAGCTTTAAAGTGCCTATTCGTGAAGTGCATACCTTTATCACTAATTATGGCCCTAGGACAACCGAACCAACTTATAATGTTCTTTTGAATAAACTTGACTACCACCTTATGATCATTGGCTCATGTTGCTATAGCTTCTATCCACTTAGAAATATAATCTATCGCTAGTAGAATATACTTATAATCATAAGAAGAAGGGAATGGGCCCATAAAGTTAATTCTCCAAATATCAAAAATTTTAACTATTAAAATTGGGGATAAGGGCATCATATCATTTCTTAAAATATTTCCTATTAGTTGATATCTTAAACAATTACGACAGAAATCATGAGCATCTTTAAATAATGTTGGCCAGTAAAATCCACTTTACAGTACTTTTGCGGCTATTTTTCTTCCACTGAAATATCCCCCATAAGCTAATGAGTGGCAAAAAGTTAGGATACTTTGAAATTCACTCTCAGGGACACATCGTCAGATGATTTGGTTTGGGCAAATTTTGAACAGCTCTGGTTCTTTCCAAAAATAGTATTTTACTTGAGAAAAAAATTTATTTTTCTCTTGTTGGATCTAATGATATGGGATTTGTCCTATTACCAAGTAATTAACTATATGTGTAAACTAGGAAAGATTATTAGAAGATACTGAAAATAGTTGTTCATCAGGAAATCTATCTCCAATGCTTTTACTATTGTGCTCTACCAAGATCCTTAAAATATGGTCTACTACCACATTTTGGAAACCCTTTTTATCTAAGATTTCAAGATCAAATTCTTGTAATAAAAGGATCCATCTAATCAGCCTAGGCTTTGTATTCTTCTTTGATAGCAGATATTTCAATGCAGCATGGTCAGAGTAAACTAAGACCTTGAAGCTTAGGAGGTATGATTTAAATTTCTCTAGGGCCAACACAACTGCAAGCAATTCTTTCTCGATTGTAGTATAGTTCAATTGAGCATTAGAGAGAGTTTTGCTAGCATAGTAAATTACATGAGGTTCCTTATTAAATTTTTATCTTAAAACTTTTTCTACTGCATAATTAGAAGCATCACACATAATTTGGAATGGTAGAATCCAATCTGGTGGTTTGATAATTGGTACAGTAGTCAATGCTATTTTAAGTTTATTATAGGTGGCTAAACAATCTTCATTAAAATCAAAGGAGTTATCTTTAGCCAAAAGATTACATAAAGGTTGAAAAATTTTGCGAAAGTCCTTAATAAAATGCCTATAAAATCCTGCATGTCCTAAGAAGGATCATACTTATTTAACTAAGGTTGGAGGTGGTAGCTTTAATATTATCTCAACTTTAGCTTTATCTACTTCGATCCCCCGCTTAGATACTATATGCCTGAGTACAACTTCCTCATGAACCATAAAATGGTTCTTTTCCCAACTCAATACCAAATTTATCTCCATACATCTTTTAAGTACTTTAGTTAAATTTTGGAGATAGACATCAAATGTAGAGCCAAAAATAGAGAAGTCATCCATAAAAATTTCTAAAAAATTATTGACCATATCAGAAAAAATAGCCATAATGCATCTCTAAAAAGTGGCTGATGCATTGCAAAGTCCAAAAGACATTCTACGAAAGGCAAAAGTAGCAAAAGGGTAGGTAAACGTAATTTTGTTTTGGTCCTCTAGAAATACAGGCACTTGATTATATCCTGAATATCCATCTAAGAAGCAGAAGTAACTCTGATCTGCTAACCGTTCTAGAATTTGATCAATGAAAGATAATGAAAAGTGGTCTTTTATAGTCACGGCATTGAGTTGCCTATAGTCCATACATACTCGCTAGCCAGCTACTATGCGAGTGGGTAATAACTCACTTTTGTCATTTTCTACCATAGTGACACTCGACTTCTTAGGTATCACCTGGGTTGGGCTAACCCATTTACTATCAAAAATTGGGTAGATAATGCCTGCATCTAGCCATTTTATTATCTTTTGCATTACTACAAAAATAGCCTATGGCAGCGTTTACTATGGCAGCGATTTTCGAAACTGCTACCGTACCTCCTACGGCAGTGATTTTCATTAATCGCTGCTATAGGTCGAACCTATGGCAGCGGTTTATGTAATCACTGTTATAGGTCCGATATATAGCAGCGGTTACAGAAAACCGCTGCCGTAGGTCGGATCTATAGCAGCAGTTACAAAAAATTGCTATCATAGATCGATCTATGTAGTGGTTCATTATAACCACTGCCATAAGTCGGACCTATAGCAGTGGTTAGTAGGAACCGCTGCTATAATCTGATTTATGGTAGCGGTTAATTATAACCGCTACTATATATATATATTTTTAAAAATATTATATAATTTTAAAATTTAATATCCATCTTCATCATTCATTATCTAAATAATTATCATTAGAGTGTCATCGCAACAGGTCGCCTAGATCCGATGGCCCTAGCTTCGTCGATCGAAAAATTTGATTTCGACGACCACGAACGATAATGCAATGATCTGATAGATGGAGACGTCTGATGGATCTAAAAATCTATAATAATGATCTCGATGATATTTATAGCATACTATCAAAGTTTTACTTCAATCGGATATCATATCTTGATCAATTTAGTATAGATTAGTTTCGATCGTTAAATGATAAACGAGTGATTAAAGGACCAAACGGTGTCCGATTATGAGATAATTTTTTTTATAAATGATCTTAGCTACTATTTTAATTATTTTTTATAATGATGATTATAAAATTTAATTTGTGAGATGAAGAATGATCTAAAACTATACGTCTTCTGATAATCATTCTGAAACTTCATTGGTTGTTATGCTCGTACTTTTGCAATATCTGCTTAACATGAATAGTTTATATGAAAATAATTTAAATTTTACTATAATCACCATATAAAATATTTAAAATTATAATAAAAATTATTTATCTAAAAAATTATCTCATAATCGGATGCCGTTTAATCCTTTGATCGCTTATTTCTAATTTAACGATCAAAATCATTTCATACTAAATTGACCATGATAACGATATCCGATTGAAGTAAAATTTTGATAGTATACTACAAACATCATCGAGATCATTATTGTAGGTTTTTGAATCCATTGAAAGTCTTCAATTATTAGATCATCGCATTATCGTTCATGATCATCGAAATCAAATTTTTATGATCGATGAAGCTAGGGCCATCGGATCGAAGCAACCTTTTGCGATGATACTCTAATAATAATTATTTAGATAATGAACGATGAAGATGGACATTAAATTTTTAAATTATATAATATTTAAAAAAAATAAGAAAAAAATTATTTTCAATCTATGATAGCGATTATCAAAAACTGCTGCTATAGATCTACAGCAGCGGTTATAGAACTACTGTCATAGATCTATGATAGTGATTTTGAATAATCACTACCGTAGATCTATGGCAGTGGTTGGATAATCGTTACCGTAGATCTATGGCAGTGGTTTGATAACTGCTACCGTAGATTAGGTTAAAAATTTTTAAATTTTTTTTTATTCCGTGCGCGCTCGATCTCTCTCTCTCTCTCTCCCTCCTCTTCATCGTCGATGAGGCTCCTTTCACCCCGACTGGCATCGCCCCTCCTTCCCCCTCAATCGGCACCGCCCCTCCTTCCCCCTTCCCCTCTGGCCCTCCATCCCCAACTGTCCCTCCCCACCACCCGCCACCCCTACTTGGCCCCCCACCCATCCATCCGACCCTCCCTCGGCCTCCAGCGAAACCCCCCCTCCAACGAATCCCTATCCGACCCTCCTTCGGCCCCCATGAAACTCTCTCTCCAACGAACCCCCTCTACCCTCGCTTGGCCCCCTGCAAAACCCCACCCTCCCCGACCCCCATCTGACCCTCCCTCGGTTCCCAGCGAACCCTCCCTCTAGTGAACCCCCATCCGACCCTCCCTCGGCCATCTATAAAACCCCCCTTCCGACGAACCCCTATCCACCCTCGACCCTCCACCGACCCCTCATGAAATCCCTCCCCCACACTCTATCCTCCTTCGACCTCGGTGCGAAACCAAACCCCCCTTCCGACGAGCCCCCCTCCACCCTCCTTTGGCTCCCGTGAAATCCCACCCCCCACCACCACCACCATTCTGACCCTCCTTCCAGTCGAGTGCGAAGCCTCCTTCGGCCTCCTCGTCACTATGCCCCCTCCCCTGGTCCCCTATCTCCGACTGCTTCTGCTTTCTCTCTTTTCTATCTCACTATCTTGCTTTTGTTTCGCAGGTTACCTCTAGTGCCATCGTCCTCCTCTAGCATCGTCGCTGGTGACCCTTGGAGCTTTCGGTGCAATCCGCTCTCTATAGCTATAGGTATATATTTTTTTTAATTTTATAGTATTATTTATTAATCATGTATATTTATAATAATTTATAGAATATTTATAATAAATATTATAAATATTTATATAAATATTATAATTATCTACATGCCATGATTTTTGGACCATGCCGTGGTGGTAGCCTTGGATCGTGCCATGTTGGCGATTGTGGACTAGATCTGTCAATGGATTGGATTTGGATCGAAACTTAGATATTCAAATTCGGATCCAATTTTAATTACTAGGTATCCGAATCTGAAATCCGAATATTCCGATGGAGTCTGTACTTGAGAGAGGAAACCCTGGAGGGATCCGGTCTCATCCGATTTTGGGAGGGGGTCCAAAACTCATCGCCATCATTGGGAGGGAGGGGGTCCGGCCTCACTGATTGAGGGAGAGGGCTAGTGAGGCCGCCGGCAGAGACTGAGAGTGGGAGGGAGGGGGTCTGACCTCGCCGGCATCACTGAGGAGGGATGGGGTTCGGCCTTGCCGATGAGGAAGATTGAGAGAGTGAGAGAGGGAGGGATGGGGTCCGACCTCACCGGTGAGGGAGATCGAGAGAGGGAGAGAGGAAGATCGAGAGATGAAAAAGCTAGAAGAAAGGGGTTCAGCCTCGCTGCCGTCGTCGATGAGAGAGATTGAGAGAGGGAGTGATTGAGGGGATGGCACACAGCTGAGCCAGCTCGGATACGCAGCCAAGCCAGCTCAGGTCATGATCGAGCCGACTGAAGGAGGACCCTAGTCGAATGTCTCAGGCATGGAGTCAGCTCAGCTTTCGAGCGAATAGAATTTGATATGTCTCTCTAGGATTCTAATTTTAAGTCCTAAGGTGCCACCATCATCTACTTTATTCTTCTTTCAGATTTTTGGATTAACATCAAGGTTCGCACAAGAGATTGGATCTATGACTGTTGCTCATCCTTAATTATTTATGAATGTAATTCATGTTGTAGAATTTATTGCATAATATTTTTTGGATGTTATATCATGTTACTTTTGTTTATTGCATTGCATAACGATAGATCCGTCAATTGATTAGTGTACATATTAGAGACTATTTATTGTTGCTATACTAATATTATTGTTCAACATGTTATATTGATTAATATTTATTAACATTGCAGGTCACGATAGCACCGAAATATCATCTAGCTTTCACCCCTACCCCTCGATGGGTTATGCAGAGTTCAGCATCCGAGGAGCAATCGGAGCATACTCTGTCCACCTCGACATTGGCTGCTCAGGGACCTCCACCATTGGCATCTACTCCACCGGTGGCATCTACTCCACTGACAGCTGAGCCTCTACCGTCGTCCATATCTGAGGCACATGCTATTACGCAAGCATTTGAGTGTATATTTTTATTATATTAGCATAATTTTAATTTTTATATAGTATTTGTATACTTATATATTTGCATAACATATTTGTATTGCAGGTGCATCATCCAGTCGGATATTTCATGGTCCCACACATATAGCACACGTGTGGAACTGCCAGCATCAGGTGATGGTCTATTACGATGCAGAGGAGAGGCCAGTAGGATAGAACGCGTGGGAGATGTATTCCTTTTTTGGAGTGCTTGTGACGCGATCGGACATCATTCTCGTAGAGCCCAGAGATTGACATTTGATGGATGCTGCCGTTAGGGATTGGGTATGGAAGGAGATATGGGTAAGTACGTGCATCTTAGTTATATTTATGTATTTTATATGTTTACATGATATATGTTTGATTAAAATAATTTTGTAACTAATTTTTGATAAATTTGTATAGAGAAGGTATGACTTCCTCGATCATGAGAGGGCTCAAGATGCCCGACTAAAGAAGATCGGAGAGTTGTACCGAGGTTACAAGATCAAGCTTCACAGAGGATGGCTCGAGCACTGATGAGACACTCCAGAGGAGCTTGTTCCCTGGATACAGGACTATCCTCGGAGTCAGTAGGAGAGGATGGTTAGATACTGAAGGAGCTAGGAGTTTGAGGTAAAATTTTTAACTTTTAAATTTTTTAATATACTTAAAATTTTATTTAAATATTTTTTAAATATTTATTATTTATTTAAATACTTATTAGGCTATCTTTCATCAGAACTGGAAGAACCATGCAGTCCAGGACTATACGCACACTCTAAGCCGTGAGTCTATGGCCAGTCGTATGCATAGAGAGGTAATTAATTCTAAATCTTATTAGATAAATTAAATTTATATTTTTTATCATCTTTTTGATAAATTTATTCTTTATTATAGCTGATGAGAGATGGAGTGATGCCCAGCCATAGCAAGATCTTCTGATCCAACTGCACAGACAAGATGGACAGGCTGATGAACGCCGTGATCGGGAATATTTTTATGAGTATTTAATATATTAGTATATATGATTAGTATTATAGTATTTCTTATAAAAATTTATTTTAATTTATAATTATAAGATCAGTTAGATGTGCTTGCGAGCGAGGGTTCGGATACCTCTGGGCCCCATGACCATCTATCTCAGGTCTTAGGGCCTGAGCACTTTGGGAGGATTCGATGTAGGCCTGGACACACGCCAATGAGCTACTGATCCGAGGTGAGCATCTCCTCATAAACTTTCGGTATCGTCAGCCAGAAGGAGCTTAAGGAGGCATTGGTATGGGCAGATCATGCTGCAACGCGGGTAGATCGGGCTGAGGAGCACACATCTCATCTAGAGGACATCGTGAGAGATATGATGTCGATGCTCAGCACATATTTTGGAGTCACGGGCTTCAAGGATATGATGGCCCGCATTCCAGCTCCAGCTTCGGCTCTGGCTCCAGCTCCAGCTTTGACTTTCAGTGATGACGACGATGATGTAGATTTAGGAGACTTTTGATGTATTTTATTTTTTTAAAAAGATATTATAATAAATTTTATTTGGTAATAAAATTTTAGTATTTTAGAATAATTTTTATATTTATTATATTTTCTTATATTATATATCTATATTTATCAGATAAAATATATAAAAAAATAAAAATTTTATATTTTTTTAATTATTCAAGATCTACGACAGTGATTTTATAATCGCTGCCATATCCTTGTCAACCGCTGTCATAGATTCTTGATGCAAATGGTGCCAACTATTGTATTAGATCTATGGCAGTGGTTAAGAAACTGCTACTATAGATTACCTATGGCAGCGGTTATGTAACCACTGCTATAGATTAACTATGACAGTGGTTATATAACCGCTGCTATAGATCGATATATTACAGTAATTTATAAACCGCTGTAATAGGTCATCTATGATAGTGGTTTAAACAACCGCTGCTACAACCACTGCCATAGAGCTACGACGATGGCCGCAGTGGCAGCGATTAGAAAATCACTGCCATAGCCTATGGTAGTGATTTTTTGGGCTACGATAGTAGTTACGTACCACTGCAATTGCTTTACTACCTTCCTCATGTTTGGATTTAATTTACGTTACATGTCTCTATATGGTTTGGCCTCAACCTCACAATGTATATGATGCATGCAAATAGAAGGGTCGATGCCTTTCAAATTAGTAATTGTCCATCCTATGGCTTCTTTGTGCTCTTTGAGCATACCTACAAGTTGGTCCTTCTGGTCAGTAGTTAATTTGGAGGATATGATTATTGGAAGGATCTCATTTGGTTTGAGAAATAAATACTTCAACGTGTCAGGAAGAGGCTTTAACTCTAGGATAGGTGGTGCTTCTAGAGATGGTACTAGAGGGCTTGACTGAGTCGATAATTGTTCATATTTTATAGTCCAAGAAGGAGTGGCGCTAAAATTGGATGGCTCTAAAAGTGCATTAACCTCTCTAGTGTACCCGTTAATGTCAAAATCATCCACTCCAAAGTGTGCTAAGCATGCCCGTAAAAGATTCGAGTCGAGCAAGGTAGGGGTTTTATCTTCTAAAACTTCCTCTAGTAAATTGATTTTACTATGGTCGAAAGTGGGTGATCCCTATGCAGCATTAAAAATATTTAGTCTCAACTTTTTATTCTCAAAAGAAACATCCATAATCCCGGTCCTATAGTTTATGCAAGCATTGGCAGTTGCAAGGAAAGGTCTACCTAGGATGATAGGTACTTGACTAGAATTACAACCATATACCATATCTAATAACAGAAAGTCTACAAGAAAGTAAAATTCATCTACCTTGACTAACACATCTTCCAACATTCCATGGGATACCTTAATTGATCTATCGGCTAATTGTAGGGTTACCATAGTGGGTTTTAATTCTCTAAATCCAAAGATATCATAGATAGCACTTGGGAGAAGATTTAATACTCGCATCCAAGTCTAACAATATTTTCTTAATGGTTAGGTCTCCTATGACACAAGATATAATTGGGATACCGGGATCCTTAAGTTTGGATGAGGTTATTTGTTGAAAAATAGAGCTTGCTTGTTCAGTTAAGTGAACTTTTTTAGGTGTGTGTGCTTTAGTTCTTCATTTTTGAGTGCCCAACTCTTTGAGGAATTTGGCATATGTTGGGACTTATTTAATAGCATCAAGAAGGGGTAAATTAATTTGGACTTGTTTAAATAATTCAAGCATTTCATTCATTTTAATGCCCTTCTTATCTAAAGGTAGAGAGGCTTCTAAAGCATTGGGGTATAGAGCTTTAAATACGTGTACTGGATCCATAGGTTCTTCCTTCTCTATGATTTTATTTTTCTCTAATTTGGCTAGTTTTGATGGTTTTGGTTCTTGAGTTGTTTCTAACTGATTTATGATTTTTTTGCTTCTAAGGATCATAGTAAACTTGGCATGTTCAAAAAAAATCTCTGGGCCAGTGGAGCTCTCAGCCATGTACTGCCCTTTTGGATTATTAATGGGTTGACTTGCAAGTTTTGCTTCCTTCTTTTTATTTAAAGCAGTGGCTAGCTGATCTATCTAGGTCTTAAGCTTGGCTATTGATTGAGTGTGGGAGTGGAGGAGTTGGATGATTTTTTTCTCAAAGGCAGTGTTTAAAGAAGGTTGTGAATTTTGTGCAACTTATGGATATGGAAGTGATTTATAGGCTCCCTCAGTGTAATTGGGTCTGGATATTGGTGGCCTAGCACTAGGTTGTTGAGCCCAAGAAAAAATTGGATGGTTTCTCCAATCGGGATAGTAGGTGTTGGAGTAAGGATTGTATCTTGGCCTAAAATTATTCTGAGTTTATGCTTGATTTACTTATTCATATATAAACTCAGAAAATTGGGATGCAGTAGGACAATCATAAATAGTGTGTGCAGGACTTGAACATATTGCACACACATCTACCATGGGTATGGGTGGAGTACTAGTGGGCATTGCTTGGAGTAGTTGGTCCATTTTTTGAGATAATTCATTTACTTGGTTGTAGATGTCTATTGAACTACCTATTTCATAAATTCCATCCCATTTAGGTCCAGACATGGGAGGGTCTCTTCTAGCAGCAGACATATGGTATAATAAATTTTTGCTCAGGATTTCAAACAGCTGCCAAGCTTCTTGTTTATTTTTCAGCATGAAGGTTCCACCACAGGATGCATCAACCATCTATTGGTGCTTCTCTGTCAAGCCATCATAGAAGCACTAGACTAGTTGCCACTTGGGTACAGCATGGTGGGGGCATTTTCTAATCAATTCTTTTAATCTCTCCCAAGTTTGATGAAATATCTCACCTTCTAATTAGGAAAAACTAGTTATGGCCTTTCTTATTTAAGTAGTTTTTCCTATTGGAAAGTACTTTTTGAGGAATTTCTTTTGAAATTAGTTCCAGGTTGACATAGTTATAGTATCTAAGGAGTTTAGCCAATATTTGGCTTTGTCCTTCAATGAGAAGGAAAATAATTTCAGCCTAAAGGCATCATCAGAGAAATTTTGGATTTTAACTATTGAGCATATTTTTAGGAATTCATCAAGATATTTGTATGGGTCCTCATTAGCAAGTCCATAAAAAGATGGGAGA
Source organism: Cocos nucifera (assembly GCA_006176705.1). NCBI lineage: Eukaryota > Viridiplantae > Streptophyta > Magnoliopsida > Arecales > Arecaceae > Cocos > Cocos nucifera. The sequence goes on along the minus strand of QRFJ01000645.1, from coordinate 138,157 downwards.
TGGGAGCATCTAAATAACACTAGACTTGATTTCATACTCTGTAGCTTCTACTGGAGGAGTCTGAATGTAGAGAGAGTAGGTGTATGTGGAAGGAGTGAAATATTTCTTCAATTATTTAAGTGGGTCATTCTCCTAATTTCGATCCATGTTTCTGGATCTGTTGGCTCTAAGGGTTCTCTCGATTTCAGAATCTAATGATTGAATTTTGGGTTGCAGTGAGCGACGTCCAAGCATAAACCTTTCAGTTATACCTTAGAACAGACAAAGAAAAATATTATTTTTTTAATTTTTTTTAGATTATTTTAATAAAATAAAAAAAAATAAAAAAAAATTCTAAAGATGAGAGCCTAGAGAGTCCTAAGACTAAGAATTAGATGCAAAGAGTTTAATTAGGTTTGATGTTTATGGATTAGCAATCAAGTTATGCAATTAATCCTGACTAAGGGTTATCCTAGATCTAGACAACTCCTAACTGCTAAGGTCATCTTCAAGCCCTTCAAATAAAGAATCAGCCACTCAACTGGCCAGATAAGTGTAAGGTTAGTGGGAGTCCTCCCGTTGTTTGCCTTAGATACCAATTATGCTTGGCCAGGTAAGCTAATGGAATCAATTATAAACTACTTTTCTTTTGGCCCAGTCATCCCTGAACCACTTGCCTTACACACCAATTGAATTGACTAACTCTAACCCAATCCAACTTTTAGGATTTCTTATCCTAATAAGCTCGAGTATCCTTAGAGGTCAACGTCTAATTGATTTTAAAAATTAAAGACTTGGATTATGCATATGCAAGAAAATGATTTATGGGTTAAGAAAGAATGATCAAATCCTCATCTTATCTTATTTAATTGGATTTAGTGCTCTTAAAATATTTTATAGATATGCAATGCAAATAAAATAAGATGTCTAATCAAAAGTGAAAAGTTTTTACTTATTACGTTTTATGGTTAGGTCTCTAATCTTCTAAACAGCTTATGTGGTGTCAGTATAATTTTTTATTTTTTTTATTTTTTTAATTATTTTATAAATTTTTATTAATTTTTAATTTATTATTATTATTTTATTATTTTAATTTTTTATTTTTAATTTTTTTTTAATTTTAAGCAACTAAATCACGATCTCTGGCAACGACACCAAAATTTGATAGCTATCGTAGGCGGTCAAAAATAAAATCTAACTCACTACTATATAGATAGGATGAATCGAGATCATATCCTCAGAGATCGTGTTAATTATATTTAAATTATAAATTAAAAAAATTAAGATTAATTAAAAGTTGATTAATTAAAATGCTACTTAAATTAATTAAGAAAGTAAATAAATAGTAAATTAATTAAAAGTTGAGTTGAAGTATCAAAGGTGGATTCTCAGAATCTTAATTGATCACTTATCTGATAGTTGATATTCTTTTTAATATGCTATAATTGATATCTAATCATTAAAGATATAATCTATTTTAGAGAGTACGGCCTGTACTCTTAGATCATAGTCCATTTTCTAAAGTTATAGGCTAGTTTAAATTGAATTAGATATAATAAGAAGAATTAATCTAATTATAATTCATCTCAAGAGTATGGATCGTATCCATAGATTATGACTCATCCTAAGAGTCATAAACTATTTTACATCAATTACAAGAAAATAAATACACAAAGATTTTATAAATAAAAATAATCTTTATTATAAATTAAAAAGAAATATAAAAAATAAAAAATAAAAAATATCATCAAATAAGATCACAATGATCTCCTGAGAAAAAGAGGATCAATTGGACATCGAAAAGCTTTTCATTGATGTCTTCATCCTTGGAATCTTGTAGAAAATCCTTGCGAGTGGCTGGTTGTAGAAATCAGGAGCAGGAGAGAAAATTTAGTGGAGAAATAAGAGAAGTTGATGGTCTATTGAAGAAAGAAAGAGAAAAGAAGAAAGAAAAGAAGAGATGAAGAGAGCTTGGAGAGAGAGAAAGGAGAGAGGCTGGCTGTTTTAGGTTAAAGGAGAGGCTTGGAGAGGCTTAGAGAAGCTTTGGAGAAGTTAAGAAGGGCTTAGAGGAGCTTAGGGGAGTTGATGGCTCGTTACTTTAGCTTAGGGGTGTTTTTATAGAGGAGGAATTGGAAGAATTTGGGTTAGAATAGGAGAAAAACTAAGAAAAATGAGTCTGGATCGAATTCTGCACCTTGTGATGAATTCTAGCCATTGGATCAGATTTAAATGGTTCAGATGGAGCAAAAATCCACCGCTTGCAGCTTAAATAGAACTCGAATCAATTCTCAGCCATTGGATCAAACTTATGGGTGAATTTGGATCGTTGGATGGCACTGAGATCTCCTTAATCAAGTTGAAAATGAATTCTGGTCGTTGGATTTTGACCAGTGCTAACACAGGCCGTTGGATCATACCGGATCACTGGGTACTGATCAAATCAAACTAAAAAATCATTGTGGATCTTGATCGGGTCGAATGCAAACCATTTGACGGCACAATTCTTATTCCTGTAGACTATGTAGATCGATCGCACCGAAGACCTCCACCAATCATGTCGCGCTCCGCCTAAAAAAATTACCTTTTTGCCCCTGTGAGCTGCGATGGATTTTTGGTGAATCCCTTAAGGGTCCAAGTCAACCATGCAATGGCCTCTAATTAGGCATACTTGTTGAGTGGGCGGTTCATGCCTGATCTATAGTTCGACTGGTCAGTCGATCGTGCATCGGTCGGTTTAATAAATTGGTTTGGGCTAGATTTTTTTTAAAATTTTTTTTCCTTTAAACCTTTATTTTGGGTCCAATTTAGATCCAATTTGTTTCAAATTTTTTTGTTGTGACTCATAAATCAAGCTCTTTTCATCTATGATCTTTTTTCTGCAAAAGACAAAATAAAAATATCAATTCTTAAGAAATAAAGATAACTTATTTAATAATATAATATTTATATATATATTTAATATGTTTATTAAGTCATATGTGGTTGACCAAGTCAAGACCTAATTTGGCTCCATGATTCGAGCCTGGATTGTAGGCTAACCCGATTGATTCTAGTTTGATAATTTGGTGTCTAAAATAAGTTTGGTAGATACGATCGATTGATTTTTAATTAGGAGCTACTCGACCTGAATGTATTCTTATCGAGTTAATGGCATATCCCTTCCATCAGTCTCACTTATCTAGCCATTTGGGTCGATCCAGTTCTTATTTGAGGTGGCTAACAATTCGAGCTAACCTATGCCACTAGGTTAGTTATAATTGTTATGATTAAGTCAAGTCAAGTCTAAGAGACCTAAATCAAATCTTTCTAAGAAAATATTAAGCCACAGATCTTCCACCATTGTAGATGTACGGGCCCTTCTCGGGGTTGATTGTTCTTGGCTGATTATAGTGGTTCAGTTGCATCGGAAAGATGTAACCATATCCATTAGGCATTGGATGCTATGGGTTGGAGGATGGGTTAGGCTTAATATTTTGGATATGATGAGGGATCCAATCAGAAATCTAATTTGTGCGAATGGTAGGTCTGATTTAACTAAGGAGTGGAGCAATATTTCGGACATGATGAGTTTCATGAATTAGAGACCTATTTTGGATGCACCATGATTAGAGAATCATTGGATAAGAGTTATCCACTCATCGATTGACCCATCACTAATAACTATTAGGTGAGGTGGTGAGCCAGTTGGTGACCACACCACCCACTAGAAATCAGTTGATTGTGGAGATTTTTGCATTTCCGTCAAGGAAGTGTAGGGATCCAAAAAAATAGTGAGAGCCTAATTTGTTTAAAATAAAATTTCTAAATAAATTTGTTAAGTCAAATTACAAAATCTAACTAAAAATTTTTGGCTTTTTATAGAAAAATATCTGCATCCAACCTACTAGCCCATATCCTGGACACCCATAGACTGACTAGACTAAATTATAAGGATTGGCTTCGAAACTATAAAATTATTTTAGATTTTAAAAAGCTAACTTATGTATTGGACCAGGACCCCCTCACCTTACCAGCCCATTTATCCATTAAACAGAGAGCATCTCTGAAAAAATGGACAGATGAAGATAATAAAGCTAGGTACTATATGTTGGGCTCAATGTCTGATGAATTTTAGTGCCAACATAAGGACATCAAGACTGCTCACCAAATATTTGCTCACCTACAAGAGTTGTTTGGTGAAGAAAGTAACACAGCCAAGTATCAAGTCACTAGAAGATTTTTTAAGGCTCAAATGCGTGATGGACAGTCGATCTAAGATCATTGTCTGATAATGATCAAGGACTTAGAAGAGCTTGAGAAGCTAGATATCAAGCTGGATAGGAACTTGCAAATTGATGTGATTTTGCAGTCCTTGACTGATGCATATAGGCGGTTCATCATGAACTTCCATATGCATAAGCTATAATATACCTTAACAGAATTGATGAACATGCTAGTTACTGCTGAGCTTTCTTTGAAAGACTTATAGGGCTTAATGCTTGCTGTGGAGTGAATTTTCTCCAAGAGAAAATCTTTTGGAAAGAAGAAGAAGTCTGTAAAGAAGCAAAAGATAGATGGAGGGAAGAAGAAGAAGGAAGAGCCAAAGAAGAAGGCCACCGACAAAGAAAAGTGTTTCTATTGCAATACAGATGGCCATTGGAAGTGAAACTACCTTTTATACCTGGTCAGCCTGAAAAATAAAAAGAAGGCAGGTCCTTCTGAAGGTATAATCATTATAGAATCTAACCTTATGGTTTCTTCTGTATATAGTTGGATGCTTGACTCTGGTTCTAGTGCTCACTTGTGCACTTCTATGCAAGATCTTGAGGAGAATATAAGGCTGAGGAATGGTGAGATGATCCTGCACGTTGAAAATGGAGCAAGAGTTACCGCTGTGGCCATGAAAATCTATCCTCTTCGACTACCATTAGAATTAGATTTAGTATTTAGGGACTATTTTTATGTGCTTGCAATAAGTAGGAATTTGATTTTTATTTTTTGTTTAGCACAAGAAGGCTATGTAATTAGTTTCTTAAGGACCATTGTAATATTCTTTTTGAAAGAAATAAAATTACAAGTGGTTTTCTGATTAATGGTCTCTACCAATTACATATTGATGTTTCTATTTTCAATATTGAGCAAAATGTGAATGCCATAGGATCAAAGCGATCTAGAAATAGTCTAAATGATAGATATCTATGGTACCTTAGGCTAGGTCATATAGCAGAGGATAGGATTAAAAAATTCATGAAATTTGAGCTATTGAGTCTGTTGACTTTCGAGTCATATCTGATTTATGAATCATGTCTTCATGACAAAATGACCAAGCTTCCTTTTGTAGGACATAGGAAAAGGGCCACAAACCTACTTGCACTGGTACACACAGATGTGTGCAGCCCATTTGATGTGTCGACTAGAGAGAATTATATCTACTTCATCACCTTTACCGATGATTTATCTCAATATAGGTATGTATATTTGATGCGACATAAGTTTGAAGCCTTTGAAAAGTTCAAGAAATTTAGATATGAAGTAGAAAAGCAAATCAAAAAATTCATTAAGATTCTTCGATCAGATCGAAGAGGTGAATACCTTAGTCAAAAATTTCTAGACTATCTTAAGGACAATGGCATAGTCTCACAATGGACTCCACCTGGAATGCCTCAACTCAATAGGATTTCAAAATGGAGAAACCAAACCCTATTGGATATGGTATGATCTATGATGAGCTTCATGGACCTCCTTGATTTTCTTTGGAGACATAGTCTAATGACTACAATCTATTTATTAAATAGGGTTATTGTTCCCATCACATCATATGAGATATGGCATTAAGTCTGAGTTACCTTAGAATTTGGGATTGTCTGGCCCATGTTAAGAAACAACAGACGGGCAAGTTAGAGTCTAGGTCCTTTAAAGCTCAATTTATTGGATATTTTAAAGAGTCATTAGGATATTACTTCTATCTTTTAGAAGACCATAATATGATTGTAAGTCGACATGCCATTTTTCTTGAAAAATAGTTTATTTAAGATGATGGCATCGAAAGACAGATCAGGCTCGAGGAGAAGATCTCCAAATAGCAACGAGCTAAGAAACTTATAGAACCCAATCAGATTAAGCCAATCCAAACACAACTTTCTTCACCTCATAGGTCGAATAAGATTTTTCATCCTCTTGAAAGATACTTAGATACTATTTTAGAGGATGTAGAGGAAATATTCCTTATGGGAAATGAGATTCATGGTGATGATCCCAAAATCTATGATGAGGCGATATCAGATATCGACTCCGAGAAATTATTAGAGGCAATGAAGTAAAAAATTGACTTAATGCACTCAAACTAAGTCTAGATCTTGGGAGATCCATTTGAAGGTATAGTACCTATTGGGCGTAAATGGATCTTTAAGAGAAAAATAGATGTCAATGGAAATATAGAGATATTCAAGGCTAGGCTCGTAGCGAAAGGGTATGTCAGTGCAAAGGCATCGACTATCAGAATATCTTTTCGTCAGTAGCCATGCTAAAATTCATTCGTACATTGCTTGCTTTTATAGCTTATATTGATTATGAAATATAGTAGATGGACGTGAAGACGACGTTCTTGAATGAATATCTTAAGAAAGATATTTGATAAGTACCATAAATTTATTAATAAAAATATTAATTTAATAATTAATTTATTTTAATTTTTAAGAATTAATAATTGATTTATATATATTTTTAAGAAATTAATATTTTTATTAATTAAAAATAATTAAAAAATAATAAAAATTAAAAAATAAAATATAATTATCAATAAAAGAGCTTATTTTTTTGGTCATAATAAAATAAATTTGGAGCAAAATGGAGCTAAAATGGATAAGATATGAATTTTTAAAGAAAAAAATAAAAAATTTGAATTGGCTTAGCCAGCTCATCCAGCTAAGCCGACGCGCCAAGCCAAGCCACTGCATTCTAAGCTGGCACACCGTTGAAGCTAGCTTAGCCATAGAAGTCATGTCGGTCCACGAATCAGGCATGGACCGCCAGCTCAGTAGAAGGTGCCTAATCACATGCTACCATGTAGTGGATCAAGACTGCTAAAGGATTTACAAAAACTTCATCATGGTGTATACGGGTAAAATGATAATTTCACAGGCCAAGCTATGCACTAATTATGTTGCCTAGGTAGACAACTCAAGAGGGGGGGTGAATTAGGTTTTCAAAAATTTAAAACAGATATGTGCAGTAAAAAATGTTTGAAGCCTATATGAATCAGATGAGAGAGCAAATAAAAGATACAAACAGTAGCACACACACAAACAAGAGAATTTTATAGTGGTTTGGTGTACTTCTAGTACCTACGTCCACTCTCCAAGCAAGATTCTTAGAAATTTCACTATAATCCTGCAAGATTATAGCCGAATAGTTTTTCAGACTCACTATCCAAAAATTTAGTTAGTTTTTCTCTTAGATTCACCAACCACAACCCTTACAAGGATTAGACAAATAAACTAAGACAAACAATGGGGAGAAAAATTCCAAAACCTAAGTTCTAGCCTTTGCTGAATCTAAGTACAAGGAAAGAGAAAGAAAGATTTTATAATAAGAAATGCTCCTTTGAATGAGCAGAAAGGTTATCGTTGTAGTTCATTGGAAGCCTCCTTGAATGCCGGGAATTATTTCACTTGAGGGCTTTTTAATGCTTGAGAGAACTGTTTGATTGGAGATTTGTATATTCATTAAAAAACATGGCATGCATTCCTTTCTCTCATTTTTCTTAAATCTTTTAAAAATACATCTTCTTCCTTTTATATCTTGTGCATTTCTTCTCTTCTGGTGGTGATTGAAGTTCAGAAAAAGTAAAATCTAACCATTGGAGAGCAGCAACTAGCCATTGGAGTCAAGAAAATCTGATCTGGAACATTCCATCAAAAAGCTATCGCTGTATCTTGAGACCTCTTGAATTATCTCGAGATGTTTTGCCAAGATATGAGGCCTCTCAGTTTGATCAGGAAAGTTCTCACCTTCAGTCGCTCGTAAAAATAGCTTTCTAGAAAAAATTACTCACCTGAGATTGAGAGCTCTCGATTCTGAACGAGACATCTCGCTGGAACCACGAGACATCTCGAGAATACTACGAGACCTCTTGCTCTCAGAGCACAAAAATTATATTTCTATCTTCTTAGATTGAAAGCTCTCAGGATTCACTCGAGACCTCTCAAAATTATGCCAGAAGCTCATCTGGGTGTGTCAATCGTCATGAGAGCTCTCGAAAAATTTTTGAGATGTCTCAAAAACTGCTCCAAGACTATTTTGAGAGATTTTTTGCAGCAAATAAGAAGATTTAATTTTTATTTGAATTGAGCTTCATATTATTCTCATTTTGGTCAAAGAGCTCTCTTTCTTCTGATATTTGAATATTTAAAATAAAATATATTAGTAATCATTTGCTTTAAAGTTTGGTCATCATCAAAATTACTTAGGGGGTCAACAATCTCTCCTTTTTTGATGATGATAAAACATTAAGCAATTCATAAAAGAGTGTAAACAATACGTATATCATGAATTAATGAATGAGAGTATGCAAAATTTTTGTGCCAAAACTCCTCCTTAATGTATGCTCTTTTAAATTTTATAATGTTCTTTCTTTAAAGCTCCCCCTTAATGTATGCTCTTTTGAATTTTATACTATTCTTTCTTTTTGTGTTTATACATTTGCATGTTTCTCTCTTATACCTTTTCTCTTAATTTTTCTCTCCTTTTTTGTTAGCATCAAAATCATAAAATTGAGATAATCATAATTAAGAAAGAAGGCAAGAATATAATAAAAAAGATTGATTTCATTGCAAGAGATTGAAATTACAATGATGAAGAAGTATATTGGTTTACAAAAAGTGGATCCATACCAATATACTCAAAAGTATACTTAGCAACAAACAAAAAACATAGGAGAAACTAGACCTATTCCTCATCAGAGAGGAACTCTATGATTGGTTCAGAGGAAGATTTAGGTCTAGAAGAGGATAAGTGAGGTGCAGGTCTAGGAGATGGTGAGGGTCTAGAAGTGGATGGAGTCCGAGAACCAAGGCTGCCAAGTTGATTCATAATCTGCCGCAGTGGTGAAATGAGGACTTCAGCCGTGGTGCACTGAATAGTGATGTTCTCCTCTAGTCTCTGTGCAATTCTGGCAGTCTCGGATAGAAGATGTTCAATTTGAGTTGACAATCCATACTGCTTCTTTTCCAAAATCTCAAGTTTTTGAGATAAGTTGCTGACTTATTGACTTAGCATATCCGTTTGTCCCTTGGAAGAGATCCTCTGTTCCTTAATGCTCACCAGCAGTTGATGTTGCACACAGAAGAGGATATCAACAAATTTTTTAGACACTTTCTCAACCACTTGCTCTACAACCCTTTTAATTAAATTTTCTTGTTAAAAAGTAGAGGGAGGTGAAGTAAATTGACTTGGCGGCCCTTGTGGAGTATGTGGAGATCTCAGTGTGGTGAAGGACAGTCCAGTTGCTATGGGTGAGGGTGGAGGAGGTGGAGATCTATGCTCTTCAGGCTCAATCCTAGCACCAGCTTCTTCTTCTACTTTTACCCATCTATCACCCTTTTTCATAAATTTCATTCTATTTAAAGTTTTCTCATTTATGTAGTCGGTATGTGCTAATTTCTTAAAATCTTCACCACTTAGATTCACATTAAAATTCTTGAAGATTAAGGTGAAAACATTCCATATGGCAAACAAGCATTACTTTTGTTAGCTGTGTCCTTTATCTGTTGAAGCATCAGAGATGGAAAGCTTATAGAAGTTCGGATTACCAAGTAGAACATAACAACTAGTTCTTTCTTCCTAACCCAATCATGTCTGCCTACCTTTGGAAAAATTATATGACTTACAATGCAATGCAATAATCTCATTTCTGTTGAGAGATGATGTGAGACTAATTGTTGATTTTTATCTACATTTTTCTTTCCAATATGCACTTTAAAGCTTCAGTTTTATCAACCAAATTCAGATTGCTTGTCCTTGACCTAGGTACTTCCAGGAGTTGCCCTATTTTTCTCTCATCTAAAGAAATGTGCACTCCTTTTATAACTAATTCTATCCTTGATGCTTGCTTAAAGCTAATGTTCTCAAAGAACTCTCTAATCAGGTTTGGATAGACATTTACCTCAAGAGTACATAGCTTCTCCTATCCTTGTTGCTTGATCCACGATTCAATATGGAAGTGTTCCCCATCTAGGTATCTAATGTCAACATTCCTACCTATTGGAACTATCCTTATGGCGACGAAGAGATAAGCATGAGAAGAAGTGGTGGATGGAGATGCTTGGGCCATGTCCCATTGCTGCTTAGCCCTAGCTTCGATTGAAGGAGTGACAGATTATCTTTATGCGATGAGGGTTCCCTTTTTTGGAGCCATTGGAGTCTTAGATTTGGATGGGATGGGCAAAGAAAAAGTGATTCAGAAGGTTTTGAGGAGGGGGTGGGAGTTTAGGAGAGTTTGGAGGAGAGGTCTCGAAAAAATGAAATGAGTGAATGAAACTGGGGACCTCTCGAAAGTTTGATTAAAAAAAAGAGCCCCGTGAGAATCGAGAGCTCTCGTCTTGAAGACGAGATGTGTCAAGAAATTCGAGAGCTCTCGTGTTTAATACGAGAGGTCTCGGAACTTAGTCGAGAGGTCTCGTGAGTAAGCTGAGACTTCTCGAGCATAGGGGGAAGAAATCGAAATCAAAAGAAAATTTCAAGCCAACTTTTTTTGATTTTTCGAGATTGAATTAGGGGTGTTTAGGATGATGGAGACCAAAAACAATCCAAGAAATTCAAGATTAAACAATTTTATAGAGGATCACATATACCAAGTTCACCCTAAATTTTTGAGAATCTATCTTCATTTAGTAATTGATATAAATTCTAGCTCAATATTATTATTTTGAACATGATCTCTTATAAAGTAATGTTTAATTTTAATGTGTTGATTCTTTAATATTGAATAGAATTTTTTGTCAAGTTTATGGCACTAGTGTTATCACACCTAATAGGTATCTTATTTTACTTAATTCCAAAATCTTCGAGTTGTTGCTTGATCCATAGTATTTGAGCACAGCAACTCCCCATAGCAACGTATTCGGCCTCGACCGTTGATAGTGCTACAGAGTTTTATTTCTTACTATACCAAGAAATCAAGTTCAATCCTAAAATTAGCAGGTGCCATTGGTACTCTTTCTATCAATTCTACATCCTCCATAGTTTGCATCACTGTATCCTATCAATTTAATGAAGGATTATTTTGAGTACCAAAGTTCTAAGTTGTGTGTGTAGATTAAATATCTAAAAATTCTCTTGATAGCTAATAAATGAGATTTTTTAGGATTAGATTGAAATCTAGCACACATGCAAATACTAAATAATATATCAGGTCTATTTGCAGTTAAATAAAGTAGGAATCCAATCATACCTCTATAGAGTTTTTCATTTATGGTTCTACCATTTTCTTCTTTATTGAGTTTGCTTGAGGGGCTCATTGGTATGCCGATCTCTTTTCTATTTTTCAGGCCAAACTTTCTTAGCATTTTCTTGATGCATTTAGTTTGGCTAATGAAAATACCTTCCTTTGATTGTTTGATTTATAGTCCAAGGAAGAAGTTCAGCTCTCCCATCATGCTCATTTCAAATTCACCTTACATCAACTTTCCAAACTCTTGACAGAGAATTTTATTAGTAGTTCCAAATATGATGTCATCCACATATATTTGAACTACAAGAAGATTATTATTTTTCTTTTTCAAAAAAAGAGTGGTGTCTACACTTCCTCTAATAAAATTATTTTATAATAAAAATTTACTCAATCTCTCATACCATGCTCTAGGTGCTTGTTTAAGTCCATAAAGTACTTTATTTAATTTGTACACATGATTAGAAAGTGAGTAATTTTCAAAGCTAGGTGGTTATTCTATAAATATTTCTTCAGCAATATAACCATTCAAGAAGGCACTTTTCATATTTATTTGAAATAATTTAAAGTTCATGTAGCAAGCAAAAGCAAGTAACAATCTATTAGCCTCTAATCGTGCTACAGGAGCATATGTTTGATCAAAGTCAATTTCTTCTTCTTGGTTATATTCCTTAGCAACTAGTCTAGCTTTATTTCTTACAACATTACCATGTTCATCTAATTTATTTCTAAATACCCATTTTGTGCCAATTATAGGATGGTCAAAGGGTCAGTTTTCAAGAGTCCATACATTATTTTTTTAAAATTGGTTTAGTTCATCTTGTATGGCTAGGATCCAATTAGAGTCTTTCTCAGCTTCTTCTATATTTTTAGGTTCTATTTGTGAAATAAATGCAAGATAATCAAATATATCTTTAAAAGAGAATCTAGTATTTATCCCTTGTGAAGGATCACGTAAAATCAATTCTCTTGGATGATTATGCGCATACCTCCACTCCTTGGGTAGATCTCTATGATCTTTAGATGCTTCATTCTTACTATCCTTATCTTGTTCAATGATTGTTGTAGATTTACCTTTATCATGAATGTTATTGTCCCTCAAGTTTAGCTCCTTCATTCCATCTTCGAGAATTTCTGAGTCATCATCAAAAACATCTTCCTTTCTCGAAGATTGATTATTAGCTTTATCAAAAATGACATGTATTGATTCTTCAATAACCAAAGAGTATTTGTTGAAGACTCTATATGCTTTGCTAGATATAGAGTATCCAAGAAAGATACCCTCATCTGCCTTAGTATCAAATTTACCTAGATTATCTTTACCATTATTATGAATGAAATATTTGCAACCAAAAATATGAAAATAATTAATATTAAATTTTTTTTCTTTCCAAAGCTCATAGAAGATTTTCTTTAAGATTGGGCATATAGAAACTTTATTTAGGATGTAACATGTTGTGTTAATGGCTTCAGTCTAAAAGTATTTGGATAGATTTTTTTCACACAATATGGTATGGGCTATATCAACTAAGGTTCTATTTTTTCTTTCAACAACTCCATTTTGTTAAGGAATTCTAGGTGCAGAAAAATTATGTTTTATACCATGTTCATTATAAAATTCTTCAAAAAGTTTGTTTTCAAATTCTGTGCCATAATCACTATGGATACATACCATAGTTGAATTTTTTTCATTTGTTATCTTCTTATAAAACTTTAAAAATATTGAAAATGCTTCATCTTTATAGGCTAAAAACAAAATCTAAGAGAAACAAGAGTAGTCATCAATAATGACAAGACCATACTTTTTTTCTTCTAGGCTTGTGGTCCTAGTAGGTTTAAACAAATCCATATGTATTAATTCAAGAGGCCTAGAAGTTAAAATCATATTTTTAGATTTAAAACTTCTCCTAGTTTGTTTTTCAAATTAGCAAGCATCACAAACATGATCAACATTAAAATTTAGTTTTGGTAGCCTCTTAACTAAGTCTTTATTGAGCAATTTATATAGACTATGCATGCTAGCATGACTTAACCTACAATGCCAAAGCCAACTAGTTTTTTTGATATTAGTATTCATTGCAACTAGGCATTGACCACTCTTCATGGCAATTTCATCAAGATTCACTATATAAATATTGTCACACCTAAATTCAATGAATTTTAAACTATCATCCAAGAAACTAGATACTTTACACAAAGAAGATTCAAAGAAAACTTTAAAACCTCTATCACATAGTTGACTAATACTAAGCAAGTTATGTTTTAAATTATCAACTAATAATACATTATCTATAAAGGTAGAAAGAGTAATCTGAATTTTATCATAGCCAATTATTTTGCCTTTGCCATTATCGCCAAAGATGACTAATCCCCCTTTCTTTCTTTTTAGGATGACGAATTGCTTCTTATCACCCGACATATGTCTTGAGTAGTCACTATCTAAGTACCATGCCCGTTTGGATCCTTGGACTGCAAGACATTCCTGCATAAATAATCAAGTGATAGTTTTAAATATCCAAATCTTCTTGGATCCTTTTGAGTTAGTGGTCATGGTTCCTTTTGGAATCCAAATTCTTTTAACTTGTTTTTCATTGAATTTTCTAATATTACACTCAAATGCTTGATATCCTACTTTTCTACATGTAAAGTAAGTGATATATGAAGTGCAAATTGATATGGGTGCAGAAAAAAATTCTTTAGAAACTTAGTTTTGTCTTTAGGTTTATATCCTAGTCTGGCTTTATCATAAACTCCTCTTTGATTATTTAAAATCATTTGCAACTTTTCAGAACTACAAGTAAATTTATCAACTAAAGGTTTTAATTTATCCAATTCATCCTTTAGGATTTTGTTTTCTTCTTTTAATTTGTTGTGGTTACTAATTACCTCTTCCTTTTCTTTTAAATGATTTTGAGTCATTTAGTACTATATTTTTTGAAATCTTTCATCAAATCATAAAAAGCATCTTGAAGCTCATCAAAGATAAAATCTGAGTCAAGAGTGGAGGATACCTCATCATCTTGTGCCATGAAACACAAGTTTGCTTCATTTTGATTTGCTTCCTCCGAGCTTGACTCATCGCTGTCGCTCTAAGTTGCTAACATAATTTTCTTTTTTGTTCTTTTTGGTCCCTTCTTCAACTGAGGATATTTAGCCCTAAAATATCCTCATTTCTTGCATTCGTAACAAGTGGGCTGATCCTTCTCTTTTATTTTCTCTTTCTTCCTACTGGCTTCTCCAGTAATGAAGCTTCTTTTCTTGAATTCTTATCTTCTTCTTCTCATAAATTTTTTGAATTTTCTGATCACTAGGGCCATGTCTTCATCATTCTCCTCACTAGTGGACAGATCATCATCTTCTTCAGCTGTCATGGATTTTAGCACTATTATTTTCTTCTTCTTGTTGTCCTCTTCATTGTGCTGACTCATGGCAAGCTCATGTGTCATCAAAGATCAAATGAGCTCCTCTAAAGATAGAGTGTTTAAATCCTTTGCCTCCTAGATGGCTGTCATCTTAGCTTTCCATGTCCTCAGCAAAGACTTGAGCTTACCAATTCACTGTTAGTATAAATATTTTCTAAGCTTTTCAATCCATTTATGATATCAATGAATTTTGTGTACATGCTAGTGATAGATTCAGTGGGATCCATTTTAAATAATTCATATTAATGAACTAGCATGTTAATCTTTGTTTTTTTTACTTGATTTGTCCCTTCATGTGTGACCTCAAGTCTATCCCAAATTTTCTTAGTTGAATTGCAAGTGAAAATTCAGTTAAATTCATTTGCATCAAGGACATAGTAAAGTACATTCATTGCCTTGGCATTTAATTGGATAAGTTTCTTATCCATCTCATCCCAATCCTTCTTCGACTTAGGAGAGGATGTGCCATTGACAATGATTGTAGATGTGTGTGGGCCGTTGATAATGATACTCCATATGTCATAGTCAAGGGTTTGAATAAAAATGCGCATGCGAGCTTTCTAGTAGGTATAGTTGGATCCATTGAAAAGAGGTAGCCTATTTATGGATTGCCCTTCAGCAAGTGAGCCTCCTAGTTGGATTGACATGATCTTTATTTCTAGTTGATAAAATCAATAATTAGTAGAGAACCAAGGCTTTGATACCAATTGTTGCCCAGGTAGACAACCTAAGGGGGGGTGAATTGAGTTTTCAAAAATTTAAAATAGATATGTGCAGTGAAAAATATTTGAAGCCTATATGAATCAGATGAGAGAGCAAATAAAGACATAAGCAGTAGCACACACAAACAAAAGAATTTTATAGTGGTTCGGTGCATTCCCAGTACCTACATCCACTCTCCAAGCAAGACTCTTGAGAATTTCATTATAATCCTGCAAGGTCATAGTCGGATAGTTTTTTTAGACTCACTATCCAAAAATCTAGTTATTTTTTTCTTAGATTCACCAACCACAACCCTTACAAGGATTAGACAAATAAACCAAGACAAACAATAGAGTGAAAAACCCAAAAATCCAAGTTCCAGCCTCTGCTGCAACTAAGTACATAGAAAGAGAAAGAAAGATTTTATAATAAGGAATGCTTCTTTGAATGAGCAGAAAGGTTGTCATTGCAGTTCATTGGAAGCCTCCTTGAATGCTTAGAGTTATTTCATTTGAGGGCTTTTCAATGCTTGAGAGAACTGTTTGATTGGAGATTTGTATATTCATTGAAAAATAGGATGTGCGTTCCTTTCTCTCATTTTTTTTAGATCTTTCGAAAATACATCTTCTTCCTTTTATATCTAGTGCATTTCCTCTCTTCTGGTAATGATTGGAGTTCAGAAAAAGTGAAATCTGACCGTTGGAGAGCATCAACTAGTCGTTGAAGCCGAGAAAATTTGATCAAGAACATCCTGTCAAAAAGCTATCGCCGTGTCTCGAGACCTCTAGGATTATTTCAAGACGTCTTGCCAGGATACGAGGCCTCTCGGTTTGATCAAGAGATCTCACCTTCAGTCGCTCGCAAAAATAGCTTTCTAGAAAAATTTACTCATCTGAGACTAAGAGCTCTTGATTCTGAACGAGATGTCTCACCGAAACCACGAGATCTCTCGAGAATACTGCGAGACCTCTTGCTCTTAGGATGTAGAAACTATATTTTTGTCTCCTAAGATCGAGAGCTCTCGAGATTTACTCGAGACCTCTTGAAATCATGCTAGAAGCTCATCTGGGCATGCCAATCCTCACGAGAGCTCTCGAAAAAATTTCGAGACATCTCGAAAACTGCTTCAAGGCTATTTTGAGGGATTTTTTACACCAAACAAGAGGATTTGATTTTCATTTGAATTAAGCTTCATGTCATTTTTATTTTGGTCAAAGAGCTCTCTTTCTTCTGACATTTGAATATTTCAAATAAAATATATTAGTAATCATTTGCTTTAATATTTGGTCATCATCAAAATCAGTTAGGGGGTCAATAGATTAGTTGCGGTCTATGGTACGCTCGATCTATGCGGTCCACATGAATAGTAATGGCACCGTCCTATGGTCCAGTTTGATTATGGTCATGATCCAATGATGGTGGGCTTCTGCTATTCTGATTCGGATCCAAACAGTTCCAAATAGCGATCTGACGGCTCCGGAAGCTCCAAATGATGATCCAGCGGCTAGATTTCTTCCAAAACAAGATCCAACGACTATCGTTTATTCTTATTTTGAATTGATTTCTTAAGCACGATCCGACAGCCATGCATGTTCCTAGCATCGATCCAATAGTCCTGGAACCTCCCGACGGTGATCCAACCTCCCAGCGATGATCCAATGGCCCGATCTTCTCTAGATCAACTCGATCCAATGGCCAAAACTTAATCTGACCTGATTTGGACTATTATACATCTATTTTTGATGATTTTTAGGACCGTTTGATCCAGATTTGATGGCCAAACTTCACCAGAACCTACAAGACGCGTACAGGGGCTATTTTAATCTAATTTTCATCAGGATTTCACTATTTTTGTCGATCAAAACTCTCCTTAGTCCCATATTGCTCAGCAACAAATACTTCAGTCCTTCCAACTCTATTTAAAGGACTCCAGACCTCTAGAATTCATTATCTTCAGTAATGTAAAAGCTACGGTCCAGGGTGGGAGCCATGCTTGGGTTAGAGGCCACTTCAAGACAATGGGTGCTGTGAAGAAGAATTGTCTCTTGCACCATCTCAATACCGATGCCGATCCAAGATCGAGATCAGCTAGTTTTAATTTTAATTTTTTTTCTTTTTAATTTCATGTATTTAAATTATGAACTTTTAAATTAATACAAAGTTTTATTTTTATGCACTTTAAATTTAACTTTTTATTTTTAATTATAATTTAATTTCTATATTTTAATTATTGCTCTTTAATTTTATCGTAAGTAGATGCTAAGATCTAATTAGTAGATCTTAGTACCAAGTTTAAATTTCTGCACCTTTTAATTTCTACTTATAATTCTATTTTTTGACTTTGATTTTTTTTCAATTTTTTTTTTTAAAATTAAAGCTTTTAAAACTAAAATACTATCTTCTCTCTGGATTCGACCTAACTCACTACTTACTATCTATTTTTAAATTATTTAAAAAGTTAAAATTAAATTGATAAACATGATGTCTTAACGATAACATCATGCTCTTATCAAGTTTTTTGACGTCGTTACTGGAGATGTCATGAGTATTAATTTTTTTTAATTTTTTTAATTTTCTTATAAATAAAAAATAATTCTGGTATACACACCAAGTTTTTGGCGCCATTGCCAAAGAAGGAAAGAGCATTAAAGTTTTTTGATTTTTTTGATTTTTTTATAAATTAATTATAAATAAATTTTTAATTTCTTTAATTTTTTATAAATATTGCTTACTAACTTTTTTTTTCTTTATTTTGTAGAAAGAAGAGAAAAAAATATTTAGGGCAAGGAAGCTTTCAATTTTGCTTGGTGAGATCAATCCTAACCCTAGATCTCTTTTTTTTTTTTTATTATTTATTTTATTTTTAAATTAATTTAAAAAATATCCACTTAAACCTAATTTAAAGCTTCATGATAAGATTAGAAATTCTAATTGCTTAGAGCATGCATCATATTAGTTTTATTTTTATTTTTTTATTTTTTTTGGTGATTGCTGGAGGTGAGGTAAGCTTCTTAAGACTCAATTAGTTGCATGCATCTAGTTTAAATTACATAGAACCCCTTGCATGAAATTTCTTTTTTGTGCATATTCATATTAAATCAAATTAAAGACATAATCCATTAAATAACATAAGATGAAAATTTGATCATCCTTTCTTAACCAACAAACAACCAACCAGCATCCTGCATTGACCTAAGCCTTTAATTTTAAAATCAATTAGATATCGATCCTAGGAACTCGAGTTTATTAGAATAAGAAATCCTAAAAATTGGATTGGATTAGGGTTAGTCAATTTAACTGATATCTAAAAAAAAATGATTCAGGAATGACAGGACCGAAAGAAGGTGGTTTATAATTGATTCTATTAGCTTACTTGATCAAGCATAATTGATATCTCAAGCAAGCAACGGGGGGACTTCCACCAACCTTATACTTACTTGGCTAGTTGATTGGCTGATCTTACACTTGAAGGGCTTGAAGATGATCTTGGTAGTTAGGAGCTATCTAGATCTAGGACAATCCTTAGTTAGGATTATTTACTTAACTTGATTGCTAACCAACATTAAACCTAATTAAAACTAATCTTCTCTCTCTTCTTAGCTCTAGGACTCCTTAGGACCTCTTCTTTCTTTCTTCTCCTTTTCTCCTCTTCTCTTTCAAAAAAAATAAATTAAAATAAAATAAATTAAAAATAATAAAAAATAATAATTAAATAAAAAAATTAAAATAAATAAAAATTATAAAAAATAATAAAATAAATAAAATTATAATAAAATAATAAAATGATTAAAAATTATTAATTTTTTAAATTATAAAATAATAAAATAATAATAAAAAATTCTAAAAAATTTTGGGTCATACATTAGGATTGCACTAATATATATATGGTAGAAGATCGCTTTATCTGATCTAGTTGAACCCAATTATAAATTTGAATGGCTGAACCATATTAAATTTAGATAATCAAATGGCTGAAAATTTTAGAGAACTACCTAGGCAGATGAAGGAATACTTTATTTTTTCTATCTATAATCTATCAACTTATATCCAGTTACCTGATATACATGCTATCCACTATGAGATCAAGCCGACCATAATCCAGATGCTTCCATCTTTCTATAGGAATACCAATGAAGATTCTTATAAGCATTTGGATGAATTTTTAGAAATCTACTTTATCATGAAAATTTAAAATTTAATCGAGGATGCTCTTAGATTAATTTTATTTTCTTTTTCATTAAAAGATAAAGCTAAGTACTGGTTTGGCATAATAGAAAGACCAATCAAAACTTGGGCTAAATTATAAAATAAATTTCTTAAGAAATTTTGTCCTATAGGTCGAACCAATATTATGAGGTGAGCTATCACTGGATTTGTTCAGCTTTCAGAAGAATAAATTCATGAATCATGGAAGAGACTTAAGAAACTTATTAGAAAATGCCCACATCATGGTCTGTCTAAGTGGCAAATCATTCAAAATTTTTATGAGGGTTTAGGAGATAATTATAGACTAATGGTAGATGCATCTTGTGAAGGTGCATTCATGAATAAAAGTGAGGATGAAGCCTATGCTTTGTTTGAAATCTTGAGTAAAAACTCTATTAATCATGCTTCATTATCCTTCTACCAAAAGTGGATAGGAATTTATGAACATTCAGAATCTAGTTCTAAGACTGACTTGAATCTGATAAATAAAGTGGACTTTCTTGCTCAAAAATTAAATCAACTCCTAATCCTACATCAATAATTTTCTACATAATTCACATCACCCTCTAATTATCAGGTGATTTGTTCAATCTGTGCTAGCCCAATCCATCATGTGAGTGAATATCCTATGGCTACACAATTTCTACTTTTTATCTAAGAATAAGTTCAAGTTGCTCAAGATTACTCTAAGTCGATTAATGATCTATTTTTAAATTTATATAACCCAGATTGAAGGAACCATCCTAATTTTTCTTGAATATTCCAACAGACTCAGGCTCAGACCCAATATCAAAATTATGCCTATAATAGAGGTCAACCTAGTCAGTCTACCTAGCCATCATATTATAATCAACCATCATACTTACCTCCTTAACAAACCAATTTAGCTGACGATAGATTTAATCAACTTCAACAACTGATTCAAAATCAATAGGAATCCATTACTAGGCTAGAAGCACAAATAGGATAATTAGCTGAGTTTAATACGAGGAGAGAACTAGGTCAACTATCGAGCCAATCGATTCTTAAAATCAATCCATCTATTGTCCACCTACCATCTGAACTTAATTATCAATCTAATGTCCCACTTAAGATTTTCAATTAGAGAATACCAAAGTAATTTTTAAACTTCAAAGTTATAGGATTCTTATGGATCCATACCAAGATCAGGTGAGAAAGGCTAATACTGATACTAGCCAAAATAAAAATATAGAGAAACAGGTTAGTACTGAAGCTAACCATATAGAAGAACCTGAGCTCCGAACTAGTATTGATGTTGGTTCCAGTTTAAATGAGACAGATAAAAAGGAGAAGAAAATAGATGATTTACTTGAGACCTATAAATCTAAAGTCCTGTTTCTTTCAGCCCTAGAAGCTGGTTCTTCTTACAAGAATCAAGAGGCATGTAATGATGTGTCAATGGAGTTGATTAATCAAGATCATATTAATTTATCTCTATAATAAAAGACACCTTTAGTCATCCTTTCAGTACCCATTGCATCAAATTTATCTCCTAATCCAAAAACTCAATACATGAACATTCTAGAAGAACAAATAGAAAAAATTCTTAATAAACAAGGATCTGAGAATGGGGTCATGAACTATATTTCCATAATTCATAATGAATATATCAATAAAGGGATCATAAACTGTCTTCCTAAGATTGGCAAACTAAAACTATTGGAATTTGTCAATCTAGTATTTGATACAGGATAGATAAGCTATCTTATGTCTGGCTGAAGATGATAAACTTAGCACTTATTGAGAGGCAACCCAATATTTAATTTTTTTTATTTAATTTATCTTTTTAATTTAATTTTTTTAGGATATTTTGAATAAGTTGGAAGGAGTGCCAAATTTTCAAAGGCAAATGCTGGATCACAAAAACATATTGAGTTAGGTGTATTCTTTTCTATTCTTTATTATATCCTTTATTTTTTCTTCTCTATTGAGGACAGTGTTAATTAAGTTGAGGAAGAGAATAATAAAAATTTTTAAAATTTAGTATTTAGATACCCAATTATACTTAAGAATTAAGTTGAACTAAGCATTTTTTAAAAAAAATTGATGTACATATTAGAGAATTTGTAAGATATTGAAAAATCAAGTATTAAAAAAATTCAATAAAGAGTTAAGTCTAAAACATAAATAATTTTTCTTTAAGTATTTCTAATTTTTTCTACTAGCATAAAAAAAAATCTACTTTTTATAGGCTTGTGTAAGGTAACTATATATTTCTTCATTAAAAAAAATATTAATTTTTCATCGAGTAATCGGATCTCATTGTCTAAGTAAGTAATGATATTCATATCAAAAAATGAATAATATAAATAAAAAAATTAATAAATAAAAAATAGAAGTAGCAATACACTTGTCCATATGAAAATTTAGACAATTCATAGATAAAGGTAGGGATAATTTAAAAAAAGTTCAAAAAAATTTAATGTTCTTCACTTAATTTTTATATTGGTAAGTACCAATACCCCAATGACATACCTCACTTATACTCTACTGAATACTAATAGCCATTTTAAAAACTGCTTAGGTAAAATTCGAAATTCTAAAGTTAAGGTATCTAAAATTAAATTCTTTTTCTATTCGAGGATGAGCAAAACTTAAGTTAGGAGATATGATAAGTATCATAAATTCATTAATAAGAATATTAATTTAATAATTAATTTATTTTAATTTTTAAAAATTAATAATTAATTTATATATTTTAAGAAATTAATATTTTTATTAATTAAAAAATTAATTAAAAATTAAAAAATTAAAAAATAAAATATTATCATCAATAAAAAGAGATTATTTTTTTGATCATAAAAAAATAAATTTAGAGCAAAATGAAGCTAAAATGGATTAGATATGAATTTTTAAAGAAAATAATTAAAAAATTTGAATCGGCTCAGCCGGCGTGCCAAGCCAAGCCACTGCATTCGACTCAATTGGTGCACCATTGAAGCTAGCTTAGCCATAGAAGCCATCTACCGATCCATGAACCAGGCATGGACTGCCAGCTCAGTAGAAGGTGCCCAATCACATACTGTCACGTGGTGGACCAAGACCACTAAAAGGTTTATAGAAAATTTATCACGACGTATAGGGATAAAATGATAATTTCATAGGCCAAGCTGCATGCTGATTGATTGCAGTTTGCGGTATGCTTAGTCTACGTGGTCCACATGAACAGTAATGGCACCATCCTATGGTCTAGGTTGATTGCGGTCATGATCCAATGATGGTGGGCTTCTCCTATTCTAATTCGAATCCAAACAGTTCCAAATGGTGATCCAATGGCTTCGGAAGCTCCAAATGATGATCCAGTGGCAGGATTTCTTCCAAAACAAGATCCAATGGCTATCATTTATTCTTATTTTGAATTAGTTTCTTAAGCATGATCCGATGGTCGCGCGCATTCCTAGCATCGATCCAATGGTCCTGGAAGCTTCTAATGGCGATCCAACCTCCCAGTGATGATCCAACGGCCCGATCTTCTCCAGATCAACTTGATCCAATGGCTAGAACTTAATCTGACCTGATCTAGTTTATTACACATCCATTTCTGATGATTTTGGGATCGTTTGATTTAGATCTGATGGCCAAACTTCACCAAAACCTACAAGATGCGTATAGGGGCTATTTTAATCCTATTTTCACTAGGATTTTACTATTTTTTGATCAAAATTCTCGTTAGTCTCATATTGCCCAGCAATAATTACTCCAACCCTCCTAACTTTATTTAAAGAACTCCAGATATCCAAAATTCATTGTGTTCGATCATGAAAAAGCTACGGTACAGGATGGCATGGGAGCCATGTTTGGGTTAGAGGCTATTTCAAGGCAATGGATGTTGTGAAGAAGAGCTATCTCCTATGCCATCTCAACATCGATGCTGATCTAAGATCTAGATCAGCTTGTTTTAATTGTTGTTTTCTTTTTTTAATTTCATGTATTTAAATTATGAATTTTTAAATTAATGCAAAGTTTTATTTTTATGCACTTTAAATTCAGCTTTTTATTTTTAATTGTAATTTAATTTCTATATTTTAATTATTACTCTTTAATTTTATTGCAAGTAGATGCTAAGATCTAACTAGTAGATCTTAGTACTAAGTTTAAATTTGTACATCTTTTAATTTCTGCTTATAATTCTATTTTTTGACTTTGATTTTTTTTTTTATTTTTTTTAAAAATCAAAAATTTTAAAACTAAAATACTGCATTCTCTAGGGATTCAATCCAACTCACTATTTACTATCTATTTTTAAATTATTTAAAAAATTAGAATTAAACTAATAAATAATATCTATATGGAATAGTCCCTTGATTTCACATCCAATGATAGTGATCACAAGGTCTGCAAGCTGCAAAGGTTCATATATGGATTTAAGCAAGCATCTCAGAGCTAGAATACTCATTTTAATAATGTAATCAAATTATTTGATTTTATAAAAAATGAGGAGAAATGATGTGTATTCAAAAAGATCAGTGGAAACGCTTTTGTCTTCCTCGTACTATACATGGATGACATCCTCCTAATTAGAAATAATATTTCCATATTGATCACAGTCAAAATATGGTTGTCTAAAGAGTTCTCTATGAAAGATCTAAAAGAAGCATCCTTTATTCTGAAAATTAAGATCTATAGGGATAGACCGAATAGGATGCTAGATCTTTCACAGAAGATGTACATAAAGAAGATACTAAAGAGGTTTAGCATGAAAAACTCCAAAAGAGATCTAGTACCCTTTAGACATGGCATTCATCTCTCCAAGAAGATGTGCCCTAGCACACTCAAGGAGATTGAATGCATGAGCAAAATCCCTTATACTTCGACTATAGGGAGTCTCATGTATGCTATGCTATGTGCACAACCTGATATAGCCTATGCTGTAAGTATCATGAGCAGGTATTAGTTGAATCCAGATGAAGAGCACTGGACTTCTATGAAGTATATCCTTAAGTACTTGAGAAGGACTAAGGATATGTTTCTAGTCTTTGGTAATAGAAAACTTTAGGTATAAGAGTTTATAGAGTTGGACTTTATGTTCAACATAGATGATCGAAAGTTGACATCTGAAAGTCTGTTTGTATGCAATGATGGTGCTGTTAGCTGAAAAAGTTTCAAGCAAACTATGATAGCAGATTTCATCATGGAAGCAGAGTACATTGCTACGTCGGAGGCTGCGAAGGAGGCATTCTGATATAAAAAGTTTGCCATAGAGCTCAAAGTGATGCCATCAGATGTCGTTCCTCTGTACTGTGATAATAATGGTGCCATAACCCTAGCTAAGAAGTCTAAGTCTCATAAAAAATTCAAGCACATCGAGCAGTAATTCCACTTCATCCATGATTACCTTAAGAAGGGATGTGTCGAGGTTAAGAGAGTCGACACCATAGATAATGCGGCTGACCTACTAACAAAGCCATTGAGTCAGTAGAAGATCGAAGCCCACTTCAAGAAGATAAAACTTAGATTTATAGCTAATTAGCTTTAGATTAAGTAAAAGTTTGTTAGATGTATGCCCTAGAAGCTAGATTGGCTAACACTTATAATATACTTCTAAGGATAATTTTATAATTTTGACTATAAATTAATAAAAAGATTATTTTCTATCATAACATGTATTTAAAATGTCTATGATACATCCTTTGAGTTAATGGTAATGATAATTTATATTTTCAAAAATTAAAAATTTAAGACATGAATTTTCATAATTAACTCATAAACTACTTCTGACCGTAGGATCATCATGAGGATGGTGATTGATCCAAAAGATTGATGTACGATCATTTTTTTAGGATATATGAGTCTTGAGTCTACGATGTGGAGATACTAGAATGAGAGTATAAGTACTCGTTAGAGAATGAGGGCATTGGGTGTGATCATCTTGAGCAGTCATAAAGGAGTCTATCTTTTCATTGATGATTGGCTCGATGCTATAATGGTGTGTCTGGTTCTTTGATCTAAGGTGCATCGATAGTTCACCTTGAGAGTGTTATAGTTTGACTATACCATAACTCAGTCTTTTAGCCATTTAAAATCCTGAGGTGTATGTTGGCTATAGCATGTTCATTGTAGGAATTGAATTATACCAGTAGGAGATCTATCTACCATGGTAGATGAGGAGTAGTCCTATGATGATCATGAGATTGAGTCCCTAAGCCCATGGCCATGGCAGTATGAAGATGATAGAAAGAGTTTCTATTAGGGTTTCACATCGGACTTGAATCGAATGATTAATTTATATGACGGATATTGGGTTTGATGAGTTCACCTTAATCCTAATCCTATCGGAGCTCAAGATAGAAGAATCCAATCACACAGGTAACTACACTGAGAGGTTTGCTTTCGATTTTGATGGCTTGCCACCATATATTGCTAGGGGTCACTGGTGGATTTTAGAAGTAATTATAATGATCTTGATGATCGATCATTCTAATTATATGAATCAAAAAAGTTTTAGTCCATCAAAAAGGTATTTCGATGATGTCGATGATAGAGATTATGACATGTCTCATTACCATATGGAACTGAACTTAACTGAATCATACAAATAAGAATTTGGGTTTGGATGTGATCAAATGAGCTAACCTAGTTTGATTGATTTGGATTAGATCTAATTAGGTTCAAGAAAATTGTGCTAGTATATGATTGAGCCTAATTTTCTCCTTCTGTAGTCTTTCTAGTTCATCTCGGCTAAGCCAAATTGGTTTGGGCTCATCAAAAAATTCTGTATGAGTTTGTTCTTGTCTGACCAGAGCTTGTCCAAGTCAGAAAAAGATTGTCTTAGTCCATTAGATAAAAATAAGATAACACCTGCTAATTTCTATCGCCACCTGCCATTTCCTATCATTGTCGGGACATGAGATGTCCTAATATAGGAAAGAAGGGATATGGGCATGTGCCCCCTTTGGAGATCTCCTAGGGGCACACACCCTCCTGATCTTCATGCATAAATATGTGCGCACGCCCCTAGTTGGTGTGCGCACATGGGGAAAGGGGGAGGAGTCCTATATAGAGGGGACTCTAGGGTTACTTGATGGTTTCAAACACCCTGGCACCAACTGATTTGTGCTTATCTAGTATTGGCACCACCTATGAAGGATTCTAAGGGACTCTAACTTGATTGAATTAGGTGATATCACTCCACCAATCAGATTAAGATCTGATTGAATCGAGCAATACGATTGGTCGAAGTGATGTGGCACTACATGGTGCAGTAGGGTCAATTTAAACCCCTGTCTGTGCCTAGGGTTTTGGTTGTTGCACCCATCCACCATGCCCCAAGGCTATCCCTTCTCTCTTCCATGCCTCCATCTAGTCTTCTCTCTCTTCTCTCCATGCCCAAGAGGTTGGGCGAATTCAGCAAGAAAGATCCAAGTGTTGGCACTAAGATAGGAAGAAAGACGACGTGTTCGTGAGATGAGTGCGCTACCTTCATTGATTATTTTGAAGGCTCTATGAATTAGATCCAAATTTGATTTTTGAAAATCAAATTCAGAAGGAGATTGCATCTAGATCTTGTCCGAGTAGACTCTTGTAGAGGCCAAGTGCGTGCGTGGCTTGATTCAGGACCTCAAGAGCATCAGGATCATCGATAGGATAACTAGTTTACCCTAACCAGGTACAAGAGTTATTTTTTGATTTTATTTTATTTTTATTTTTAATATCAGATACTTAGGATTAGATCTAAGAACTTTTAGATATGATTGGATCATGTTAGATTTTTTTTGAAAAATTTAGTTCAGATCTAATCGAATCTCAATGATCCCATGGCGAAAAAAGTTGATTTTTCTTCACAAGTTAGAGTCTCGTTCAATAAAAAAAGAAACATGAGAGGCAAAGTAATGGTGTACCTTAGGATCCCACTTTTAGCTTCTTTTATGAAAAAAGATTAGAGTTTGTTAGGCTTGGACTTATAGGTTGTCAGGATAGACTGTCTATCTACTGACCAGGTTGTTAGTCATTGGAGAGCAGGGGATTGTTAGAGATCTTTTCTTTCATTGAATGCCTTCAAGAATCATGCCTTATTCATGATTGCTCTATTTTTTAGTAGATGATATGATGGGGCTATAAAGAGGACTTTAGGGGGTAACGGCCAAAGTTGGGAGTGAAGGTCGTTGCTAGGATCACTACAACAACAAGCATTTTTTATGGTACAAAAAAAGCATCACAAATAGTAAATTTTGATCGCTAATAATTATTAGCGATGAAAATTTTATTGCTAATTATTTGTTGCAAAAAATAAGATCATAAATAATATTTTTGATGAAAATAAAATTTTTATCAATTTTTTTATTCATTTAATTATTTGCAATGGGTAAATTTATGATGGAAATTCATACTTTTGCATCATAAATAATTAATAATTTATGATGGAAAAAAATAGTCAAAAATATTTAAATTATTTTTGATGAAAAAAATTCATTATAAAAAGTCAATTATTTATGATGAAAAAGTTTAATCATAAAAAAATCTATTATTTGCATTATATTTTTTCATCATAAATAATAAATTTTTTATGATGAATTTTTTTCATCACAAATTATAGACTTTTTATAATAAAATTTTTCCATCATAAATAATAATTTTTTTGCGATGAAATTTTTTCATTATAAATAATTAATTTTTTGTGATGAAATTTTTATCATAAATAATTACATCATAAATTATTAACCAAATAATTTTTTTAAAAAAGTTAATAAATATATATATTTAATTTATATTTTTAATATTTTATATTTCTAATCTATAAAATTAAAATAAAAAATTCATATAATAAACTTATAAATAAATTTCATCATTTTATTATATTAAAATATAATTATAAAAAATATTTTTTATAAATATAAAATATCTAAAATAAAAATAAAAGAATATAAAAATAGGCCGCTGGCCATCAAGCATCGATATCTAGAGAAGAAGAATGGGTCAAAGGAGGGGAGCACTCATAAGAGCTCGGATTGATCTGCTGCAACCTCATCAACTATACCATATGCTCTACCTACACCATCGGCTCTATCATCTGAGTTTGAAATAGCTGGTACTCATCGATGTGTGTAGTCAACTCAAGAGTTCGCTATCGATCCTCAGTAGTCTGTCTCTATATCTTCACCAGCTGGACATTGCAAGCAGCATGGATGTCAGCCTTAGACGAATGTGAAGATGTGGAAGCTCTGATTTCATGTCCTAACCTTCTAATATAATAGAATCCCATACCAAACACCTGATCATAGATCTCATCATCTATAGGTATGATCGAGCTCTCAAGGATAGGTTGGAATCTAATATTTATCATATGATTCTAAAAATTAGAGTTATAGCTATTCTAAGTTTGTACTAAAAATCAAAATGCCAATGAAAATAATAGTTGAAAAAAATTACATAAAGTTTCTAGCTCTCCACCGTCCAATCCTCTGACCATCGCTGGTAGGTCCACTAGTAGATCTCGATCCTACCAGGAAGCTCGCCTCTCTACATCTATATGTAATTTAAGAATAACTAATAAAATATTTTTAATTAATC
This sequence comes from Cocos nucifera, assembly GCA_006176705.1. Lineage (NCBI taxonomy): Eukaryota > Viridiplantae > Streptophyta > Magnoliopsida > Arecales > Arecaceae > Cocos > Cocos nucifera. The sequence continues at coordinate 108,895 of QRFJ01000645.1, read as the reverse complement.
AAAGAGTTAAAATATACTAAATAAAAATTACTTACTATCGGCTCTACATGACGAGCGAACGGCCTCGAACCCCTACAATGCGAGATGGTCTGTCTCACTTGATTCATGATATTTTGGGCACATCGATCCTATACAATTAATAGTCAAATTAGTAAGTAACTAACTGAATTTAAAAATAGATAATTATTATCCAAAAGAATAACCTTAGAGGGGGGATGAATTGAATTTTTCAAAAATTTTTAGATTACTAAGTGTATGTGCAGAATTAGAATACTACTATGCTGAAAATGCAGTGATCAAATGAACAGAAAATAATGATAGCTGATGAAGTAAATATTACATATAAAGCCATAAGATTTTTATAGTGATTCGGTGTCCAACCCAATATCTACGTCCACTCCTCAAGTACTTCACTTAAGAATTCCACTATAATCTTCAAGATTATAGTAAGATTATTTTTCTTCCAAGTTCATAATCTAAATTTAGTTACTTTTGTAGGCTAACCAACCAAAATCTAATCCCAAGCCACTCCTAGGCTTATACAAATCGAATTCAAGGCTTGGATGAGCCTATCCCCTAAGTTTCAATCCTTTTGAAACTTGAAATATAGAAATTTAAAAGTACAAAAATTTAAAGACAAACAAACTTCTTGAAAAGCTGATTTGAGGCTTTGATGCATAAGCTAAGTTGTTGGAGGGTTTTTGCAATAAATGCTTTCTTCTTTCACTTGAGAATGCCTTGATTGTACAGCTGGTTGAGTGGTTGAACAGTAATGAAGGTTCTTTAAAGCTCACTATTTGAACAGCACATAGTTTTTGAATCATTGCTGATATTTTCTACTTTCTTGCTTTTATATCTAGTATTTTCCAACTTTAATATGATCTTAGAAGCCTTCTAATCCATGTTAAGAACTCCAAAATTGGGTTTGTAGCAATTGAAACACCAGAAAAAGCTATTTAGAGCATCCAAAATGAAATCTGGACAGTTCTGAAAACTAGTCATTGGGCTATCAGAAGCTTGGGAGTCAACTCCAATCACAGAGTGAAAAATCCAACTCTCTATATTTTCTATCCATGCTAATTCTGCATGCCGGAGTCGACTCCAGTCGTAGGATGCAAAATTCGGCATTCTGCTATTGGACTGGTGCCCTTCTGAGATATGAGTCGACTCCTAGTTTTCTTGAGTTGACTCCTTCATGAGTCGACTCTTGGTCAACTTCTGATCGACTTCTGATCTGTGATAAGTGCTGAAACTATGTTGGATTTAATTTTAAGCTTCTCTTGAGTTCGTTCCTGATCCAGTACTCTTTGAAAACATTTGGCTTGATCTTTTTTGTTCTTCTTTTTTGATTTTTTCAATCAAATACATGGAGCTTCAATGAGATGTGTTTCTATCTTTCTGAACTTCGTCTTAAACACTCTAACCAAATTATTAGTACCAAAAATTGACTCAAATATTTTGTTATTCATCAAAATCTCCCCCTTTTTGATGATGACAAAATCTTTGAGTTCATGCATAACATTTGCAAATTCAGAAAGGCATTCAAGGTGAAGAAAGCAGCATTTCATATTTGTAACTTAAGGTGACCAATGCAAATTCAGATTATACACAAGTTCATCTATTCTTTTTGATAATTTATCATTTTAATTACAATGATTCTCTCCTTTTCTATTTGCAAAAGTAAAATATGCCATCAATTAAGAAATTTTAGAATTTTATGATATATGCCATTAATATGCCATTAGTGTGCTATTAATATGCCATTTTATGTCAAATTTTTAGAATGTTAAATTATGTGTCTCATTTTTAGAATTTTTTTTTTTTAAATATGAGTCACTTGTTGCACATGTTTCATTTTTCTTGAGTACTTTTATTTATATCCTCCCTCTTTCTTTATGCTTATCTTTTTCTCCTTCATTTTTGTATGCACCTCCTTTCTTTATGCTTATCTTTTCCCCTTTTTGTTATCATCAAAGCATTATTGACAAGAAAAGATATAAAGGTAAACATGCATACATATATGAAAAGAAATACATCGTTCATAAGAGTATGTACTGCATACAAAAAGATACTTAAGTAGTACAAGCATTTTCATACAATATAAATAAGGTCCTAAGATAAAGTATCATCATCCAATAACAAGATGATATGGCTAGGTCCTAAAACATTACATAGACATAGACTAATCCCTATATAAAAGAGCTAAGTCTTAGTGGATCCATCAGATGGAATCTCAAGAGTGGTGGAGGAGCTAGCTTTAGTCACCCTCCTACTCCTGATGCAAGTGGATGGTCCTCCAGCTTGAGAATATGTCATAAGGGGTCTGGAAGGAGGCTGTGTGGTAGGAGGCTGATCGGGTGCATAGGAGGGAGGCTCAAAAATTGGAGGTGGAACAAAAAAAATGTCTGGCTCTTTCTTAACTATCTCAACGGCTACTGCTGATACTACTACCTCTACCATTGCTGCTACTGCCTCTGCTGCTGCTGCCTCTACTACTACTGCTCTACTGCTATGGTTGCTGCTGGTACCAATCCTTGTGGAGCATGGATCCTCAGAATATCCACCAGCTATCTCATAGAAGCTAAGAGTGATGTGATCACCATCTAGAGACATACTAGACCTCTCTTTTTGCTCCATAAGCTGAGTCAGACACCCAATCTCAGATGCTAGCCTAGCTATCTCAGTCTGGATCCCCTCCATCTGTGGTCTCAGTCCATCTCAAATAGAGTGGGTGATCCAGGCTATCTGATCATCATCAGTCTGAGCTAGTGGAGGATGAACTCTAGCAGATCGATCTGGGGGAGTAGTGAATGGGTCTGCAACTGACTTAGTCAGAGGCTGTATTGGAGGAATATCTGTAGGCTGACTCGATCTGGCTCCATCTTGAGTCTGTAGTTGCTCCTATCTAGATGCTCTCTTGACCCATCTATCATTCAACTTTCGATAATCCATTCGAGTAAGTATCTTCTCCCCATAGGTATCTATATGTCTCAAATGAATAGAAAGCTCTCCATCAAAGTCTATCCCAACCTTTCTAAAGACAGAGGTTAGGGCCATATCATAGGAAAGACATGCTTTAGCCCTACCTACTCCATCCCTCATCTATCTAAAAATCAATAATGGGCGGTTGAGCTGCTCCCCTCGGACAATACAATCTATGATGCCAATTACTCTATTAGGAACTAGGTCGAATCGACCGATCTTAGGAAAGATAATTTGTGCAATTATATAGCTGAGCTCTCTCATTTCAATAGACAAGCTGTTTACCTCTAATTTTGTAATTCTTTCTACGTTGCTCAGCTCGATAATCAACCTAAGGGCAAAATCACAATCAGATGGGCACCGTGGTGCTAAACCCTCAGTGGGTAGTCCCTAAATTTGTTTGAGTCTATTAGGGATAAGGTGAAAGGTGACTCCTTTTAATGTGCATTTCAAATCATCCTCTTCCTTAGACATGCATCTATAAAACTCTCAAACCAATCATGGATAGGTGGGTTGGTTGATTGAAAAGAATCTCTCCCATTGCTGGGATCGGATTCATGTGCTAATCCTTAACCCCTCCCGATCAAAAAAAATGAAAATCCATGTTTCTCTTGGTGGTTACTTGTCGGTCCAAGAGTGAGGGAGAAGGAGGAGTAGATGATTGGGGAATGGGGTTACCTTCATTATAGTCGAAATCTTCTTTGCTTGAAGATTTATGCTGCTCCATTAGATTTATTCTCCTTTGGACAATGCACTTTCTTCTAGGCCCCATTGCACATAGTGGAGGAAGAATCCAAGGAAATCTAGGAAGATGACAGGTGGAGAGGTCAAAAGGGAGGTCCCTCACAGTCTTGGAATAAGTCTAGGGTTGAATAGTAAAGGAGTGAAGTGAGATTAGGAGGAGAGGACTTGACTTTAAAAGCTAGGTTTTCGATCAGGAGTCGACTCCAGGTGTTCAGGAGTCACCTCCAGTGGGAGTCGATCATGAGTTGACTCCAGATTAAGTAGTGTGAAATTTTGATTTTTCACAAATGAAGAATAGGTACATCTAATTGAGAGATAGTTGAGAATTGAGTCTAATAGATTGATAGACTTATGAAATATGAGATCTTTGTGAAAGTTTAGAGAGAGGACATGATTTTAAATCAATCAGCAAATTCACTTGATAGAATCCTTAGAGAGTAATAAAGTGACTTCTAAGTCATATGAGGGCTATTGGATCAAGAGAACCTGAATTTGGGCTTGATCTAAATGATAGCACATTCTTAGTTCTCTCCTAATTATGCTAAATTTCTTTTCATTAAGGGATTTAGTGAAGATATCTGCTAATTGCTTATCTATACTAACAAACTCAAGTATCATATCATTATTTTGTACATGATCTCTTATGAAATGATGTCTTATTAAAATATGTTTGGATCTTGAGTATTGAATTAAATTTTTAGTTAAATTAATTATACAAGTATTATCATATCTTATTGAAATTTTATTAAGTTTTATGTCAAAATCTTCAAGTTGTTGTTTAATCCATAGGATTTGAGCACAACAACTTTCAGCAATAACATATTCAGCTTCAGCTATAGATAATGCCACTGAGTATTGTTTCTTAGTAAAGCATGAAATTAGATTAACTCCAAGAAATTGACAAGTGTCACTAGTGCTTTTCTTATCTAACTTACATTTAGCAAAATCAAAATCAGCATATCTAATTAATTCTAAAGATGATAATTTATCATACCAAAGTCCAGCATTAAGTATTTCAGATAAATATTTAAATATTCTTTTAACAACTAAAGCATTAGATTCTCTAGGATTAGATTGATATCTAGTATACATACAAATACTAAACATAATCTTAGATCTACTTGCAGTAAGATAGAGCAATGATCCTATCATACCTTTATATAATTTAGTATCAACTTTCTTACCCTTTTCATTCTTATTAAGCTTGTAAGAGGGTCTCATAGATGTGCCAATTGATTTTGAGTTCTCCATTCCAAAATTTTTCAAGATTTTTCTTATGTACTTTATTTAGTTGATGAAGATCTCCTCTTCACTTTGCTTGATCTGGAGTCCGAGAAAGATGTTCAGTTCACCCATCATGCTCATCTCGAACTCTTCCTGCATAAGCTTGGCAAACTCTTGGCAAAGATTCTCATTAGTAGCACCAAAAATAATATCATCTACATAAATTTGTACTACTAATAAGTCCTTATTTCTTTTCTTTAAAAATAGAGTTTTATCAACATTTTCTCTAGAGAATTCATTATTAATTAGAAATTTGCTTAGTCTTTCATACCATGCTCTAGGGGCTTGTTTTAAACCATAAAGTATTTTATGTAATTTATAAACATGATTATGATATGTATGACTTTCAAATCCAGGTGGTTGTTTAACATATACTTTCTCAGCTATGTACCCATTTAAAAATGCACTCTTGACATTCATTTGGTATAATTTAAAATTCATAAAGCATGCAAATGCAAGTAGTAGCCTAATTACTTCTAATCTAGCTAATGGGGTAAAGGTTTCATCAAAATCAATATCTTCTTCTTGATTATACCCTTTAGCTACTAATTTAGCTTTGTTTCTAGTAGTTATTTTATTTTTATCTAGATTATTTCTAAATATCCATTTGGTTCCAATTACTGGATAGTCACTTGGTCTATCAACCAGGCTCCAAACTCTATTTCTTTCAAATTGATTTAATTCTTCATGCATTGCGTTTATCCAATTTGGATCATTTTCAACTTCTTCTATAGTTTTTGATTCAATTTAAGATACAAAGGCTAAATAATTATTGATATTTCTTAAGGATGTATGAGTTCTTATCTCTTATGTAGATCACCAATAATTTGATTTTTAGGATGGTCAAGTGCATACTTCCATTCATTTGGTAGACTTTGAATTTGAGTATTATCAGGATTTTTATCTTTAGATTCAGCTTCCTTCTCTTCTTTGTTATCTTGAGTTGTTGATTCCTTGAATGTAATTTCTTTCTCTCCTTTCTCAATGATTTCTGCATCATCATCAACTATATCCTCTTTTCTAGAAGATAAGTTATTAGTTTTATCAAATATCATATGTATAAACTCTTCAACGACTAATGTATGTTTGTTAAAGACCTTATATGCTTTACTAGAGGTAGAATATCCTAAGAAAATGCCTTCATCATATTTTGCATCGAATTTGCCTAAGTTATCTTTGCCATTATTTAAAACAAAGCATTTACAATCAAAAACATGAAAGTAGCTAATGTTTGGTTTTCTATTTTTTCAAAGTTCATAAGGAGTTTTCTTTAATGTCTACCTTATTAATGCTCTATTTAGAACATAACATGCTATATTGATAGCTTTAGCCCAAAAATATCTTGGGAGATGGCTTTCACACAACATGGTTCGGGCTATTTTCTCTAGAGTTTCGTTTTTTCTTTCAACAACCCCATTTTGTTGGGTGTTCTAGGAATAGAAAAATTATGTTCAATCCATATTTTATTGCAAAAGTTTCAAAATATTGGTTTTCAAACTCCATTCCACGATCACTTCTAATATAAATAATAGAGAGGTTCTTTTCATTTCAGACTTTTTTGAAAAACTTAGTAAATGCAGAAAATGCTTCATCCTTTTGTGCTAAAAATAAAATCCAAGTAAATCTTAAATAATCATCTATAATTATAAGTTCGTATTTCTTACCACCTAAGCTTGTGGTCTTAGTTTGTCCAAATAAGTCCATGTGAAGTAGTTCAAGGGGTCTAAAAGTTGAAATAATATTTTTTGATTTAAAAAAATTTTTAGTTTATTTTCTTAATTGATATGTATCATATATTTTATTTTTCTTAAAATTAAGTTTTGGCAAACCTTTCACAACATCCTTTTTGATTAGTTTAGAAATCAAATCCATGCTAGCATGTCCTAGTCTACGATGCCATAGCTAACTATCTTCATTAATCTTAGTATTCATTGCAACTAAACATTGGCTTCTTTTGGTGGAAGAGTCATCCAAGTCTACTAAGTATACATTTTCATGTCTGTGTCTAATGAGAGCAATGCTATTATCAATAGGGCTAGTAACTATGCATAAAAGTAATTCAAAAACAACTTTAAATCCTTTATCATAAAGTTGATTGATACTTAATAAGTTATACTTTAGGCCATCTACTAAGAGTACATTATTTATGAATGTAGAAGGAGTAATACATGTTTTACCACTTCCAATGATGTGTCCTTTGTCATTATCAAGAGTGATGAAATATTCCTTTTTATCCATCATGTGCCTTGAGCAGCCATAATCTAGATATTATTTTTCTTTCTTTCTATCGGCTATAAGATACATCTGTAATCAAAAATCAAGTGAAGATTTTAGGTACCTAAGTCATCTTGGATCCTTTGAGGTTAGTAACCATGGTTCCTTTGAGAACCCATGTCTTCTTACTTTTTAGACTATTTTTTTTTTTTTTAAAATTGCAAACATAAGATTTATGTCCATATTTTCCATAGCAAAAATAAATTCATTTTTGTGAAGTTGAAGATGAATCATTTATGAAGAAATTCTTTAGAAATTTCTATTTCTTTTGAGTTCTATAACCAATTTCAGTTTTGTTAAAGACAGCTTTTTGATTATTGAGTAATAATTACAGTTTTTCAAAACTTAATGTAAACTTATCAATTATAGATTTATATTTTTCAAGTTCTTTCTTTAGGTTCTGATTTTCTCCAGAAATAATCACTTTTTCTCTCAATATTTCCTTCTTTTCCTTGATTAGATTTTGATTGATTGATTCTAGGTTTTATTTTTTAAGGTTAACTTTTTAAGATCATCATACAATTCATAAAATGCTTCTTACAATTTACAAATAAAAAATTAGGTTGAGTATCAACTATTACGTCATCCTCTTGAGCCATAAGATATAAATTGACTATTCTTATCCCTCTTCATTTGAACTTGAATCTTTACTATTACTCTATGTTGCCATCATTGCTTTCTTTTTTACTTTCTTGTAGGATTTCTTTAATAGGAGGTAGTCTATCTTGAAATAACTTGATTTCTTGCATTCAAAATAAGTAGGCTGCTCCTTATCTTTGTCTTTCTCTCGATCTTTACTAGCTTCGCCTTTGGAGAAGGATCTTTTCTTGAAGTTTGGTCTTTTCTTTCTTATAAATCTTTTAAATTTTCTGATTAGAAGAGCCATTTCTTCATCATCATCTTCTTCCTTGGAATCTTCACTTTTTTCATCTTCTTCCTTTGCTATGGACTTGAGGGCCATGGTCTTCTTTTTCTTGACATCATCTTTTAGGTTTTACTTCATGGTTAACTCATGTGTCTTGAGAGAACCGAAAAGCTCTTCAAGGGGTAAGGTGTTGAGATCCTTAGCTTCTTGTATAGCCATCATCTTCGCCTCCCAAGTTCGAGAAAGAGATCTAAGAATTTTTTTCACAAGTTCACTGTTAGTATATAATTTTTCTAAGCTTTTGAGTCTATTTATAATATTAGTAAATTATGTAAATATTTTGGTAATGCTTTCAGTTGATTTCATTTTAAAAAGTTCATACTTATGCACTAGTATATTTAATTTGGATTCCTTTACTTGATTGATACCCTCATGGATAACCTCAAGTCTATCTCATATTTTTTTGACTAAAATATAAGTAGAAATCTAATTAAATTTATTAGCATTAAGTGAGCAATAAAACACATTCATTGCTTTAGCTTTCAATTAAGCCAACTTCTTATCATTTTTATTCCAATCTCTTTTGGGTTTAGGAATTACATTACCTTCAATGCTAATTGTAAGTGTATGTGGTCCATTGATTATGATACTCCATAAGTCATAATCAAGTGCTTGAATAAATATATGCATGCATGCCTTCCAATATGTATAATTTAAACCATTAAATAAAGGAGGCCTATTTATGGACTGTCCTTCTATTAGAAAAAATATTCAATTGGATTGTCATCCTGATCGATTACTCTAAATCAAATGAACAACAAATAATATAAGAGTATCTACTTTGATACTACTTGTTGCCTAGAAGAACAACCCAAGAAGGGGGGTGGGGGGTCAATTAAATTTTTTTAAAAAAATTAGATTACTAAGTGTATGTGTAGAATTAGAATACTACTATGTTGAAAATGCAGTGATCAAATGAGCAAAAAATAATGATAGCTGATGAAGTAAATCTCATACACAAAGCCATAAGATTTTTATACTAGTTCAATATCAAACCCAATACCTACCACCACTCTTCAAGCACTCTACTTAAGAATTTTATTATAATCTCCAAGATTATAGCAAGATTATTTTTCTTTCGGATTCACAATCTAAATCCAGCTAGTTTTATGGGCTAACCAACCAAAACCTAACCCCAAGCCACTTCTAGGTTTGTACCAATCCAATTCAAGACTTGAATGAGCCTATCCTCCGAGTTTCAATCCTTTTAAAATTTGAAATATAGAAATTTAAAAGTGCAAAAATTTAAAGACAAACAAACTTCTTGAAGAGCTGATTTGAAGCTTTGATGCATAAGCTAAGTTGTTGGAGGGCTTTTGCAATGAATGCTTCCTTTCTTTACTTGAGAATGCCTTAATTGTACAGCTGGTTGAGTGGTTGAATAGCAATAAAGGCTCTTTAAAGCTTACTATTTGGACAACACACAATTTTTGAATCATTACTGATGTTTTCCACTTTCTTGCTTTTATATCTTATATTTTTTAGCTTTAATTTGATCTTAGAAACCTTCTAATCTAAGTTAAGAACTCCAAAAATGGGTTTGTAGCTATTGGAACATCATAAAAGGTCATTTAGAGCATCCAAAATAAAATTTGGGCAGTTCTAAAAATTAGCCATTGGAGTTGTTAGAAGCTTGGAAGTCGACTCCCCAGAGCCTTGAGTTGACTCCAGTCGTAGAGCAAAAAATTCAACTCTCTATATTTTCTATCCATGCTAGTACTGCGTGCCGGAGTCAGCTCTTGGACTTTATGAGTCGATTCCAATCGTATGATGAAAAATTTAGCATTTTGCTCTTGGGCTGGTGCCCTTCTAAGACATGAGTCGACTCCTTTTCTTGAGTCAACTCCTGATCGACTCCTAATCTGTGCCAAGTGCTGAAACTATGCTGGATTTAATTTTAAGCTTCTCTTGAGTTTGTTCTTGATCCAGTACTTGTTAAAAAATATTTGGCTTGATCTCTTTTATTCTTCTTTCTTGGTTCTTTCAATCAAATACATGGAGCTTCATTGAGATGCGTTTCTATCTTTATGAACTTCATCTTAAACACATCAACTAAATTGTTAGTACCAAAAATAGACTCAAATATTTTGTTATTCATCAAAATCATACCTAGGATCAATAATAATTCAATTATTAAATTCTAAAGTAAAAGGAAGTTTAGATGCTTAACCTGATATGCTAGGTCCTTGTATGTGTGGCATATGATAGCCCAGTCTTTGATACTAATGCTATCATATGGCCACTGCCATGCTGTCTCCACCTCCTAATCATACACTATAGTATACCAGTGGCATTGAATTCAATGTCGATACTCTTTGAAACGTGAGCATAGATAATCATCCACAGCTTGCCGCATGCGATCATGCTCGAAATCAATAATATCAAATATAGCCTGCCAATAACAAATATTATAAGAATACAGTGCTAATTAAATATTTGAATAAATATTATTTTTTTTGTAGGTGGCTTAGAAGACCTTCTTCTAAGCTCGTGTAACCTGATGCCAATCGAAGAGTATCATCAGGACAAAGCTGCGGCATATGATGCCCAGCTCAGTTTGCTATGGCTCGCACCATCCTCTAATAGGCCTAGTGTAGCCTGATGGAATCTTGATGCAGAGACATTGTCCCTCATACCCGCATCTCCAATGCTCAAGGGCAAGATTCTTCGATGGACCTCGCTCTCCCCTCACCACTGATAGAGAATAGCCCAAAATAATAATGAATAAATTATTAGTATGATAGCTATCTATAAACCTAATAGATATAATTAAAATTAAATTTTATTATATAAAAAATATTAAAATATCACTCAGACCCATCTCACTCAAACTTGCCTCTATAGGGCCCTCTAGCGACTTCGATGGTGCGGCAGTGGAAATGGAGGAAGGCTCATCCTCAGTGATAGGCTGGAAACTCGAACGTCATCATCTCCCTCCTAGTGCAATACCTGTAATGCTTAAACTATACATATAACTAACTTGATGTATAAATAAATATAATAATAAATAATAATAGTAAAAAATATGTAAATGCTAATGAATATAATTATATTGCATACCATTATTGCAAGAGAAGATTCAACAAAGATCTACTTATCAATATCCATATCCTCCTCGATTTTTAGGTCCTCCTTCAAATCACAATAATCGACTAATGTATTATCTTCTATCTTATCATCATTTATGAATGGATCGTCATCCTTCAAATCATCAAGATTAAATATAAAATCAACTTCAACTTTATTAAACGGTAGATCAACCCTATTCAAAGAAGCTATCATAAGTTTTTCGTCAATAAAGAGCTTGGTCAATATTTATTCTTCCTCTTGAAAAGCTTCCTCTTCATGTAGATCTGAATTTTCATCTATCTCTAGTTATGTTGGTATATCATATATGCCTCTAGGTATTATTTTTTGTACGACATGCCAATCACCTCAATATTTTGGATCTTTTAAATATATTACTTATTTCATTTGAGTTGTTAATATATGCGGCTCATTTTGATACTATGTTCGTGCAAAATTTACATTGATAAAGTATGGATCGATATAAATACCAATCTTCTTATTGCTAATATCTCACCATTCATATCGAAATAAGAATACCAAATTTTTAGACCCATACTTCAGTTATATAATATCTATCAATACACTAAGATATTCAATCTCCTCTTCTTCTTCATATCCTATCATAGCAATCCCACTATTCTGGATCCATCTTTGCATCTCAAGCTCTTTTGTATGAAATCTCATTCCTCTAATGATACAGGATGTATAGTGGTTAACCCTTTGATCGGGACCACATGCTAAATCATACAACTCATCGGTCACACTCTTTTCTTTATTAAAATACTTAGATTTCATCTACAATATAGCATAAAAATTTGTATTGGTTCAAGTAATTAATTACATAATTATAAAAATATAACATAATACTAGTGGAACTTACATGGTCTCGAAACTATTTTGCAAATTTTCTCCAATGTTGATCATCAACATTTATATTATTCTCCCTGGATAGTATATTCTCATGCTCACTGCAATAAGTCATGATTTTTAATTTTACATCCACATAAAAAAATAGTTAGAACATTAAAATTATGCTAAAATAATACTTACTCAATTAAATCTTTAATTTCTTTGCAATTATTTAGAATATAGAAGTGTGCTTTGGATAACTCATTCACGTCCATAAACTCATATCTTCTTCTATCCATGGGTCTAATTGTTTGTTTGAATATGGATAGTATCAGTTCATTATCATCCCATTCATGGTCTGCATTACGATCTGCATGATTGAATCTTATTTTAATATCATCAAGATACATCGAGCAAAATGTAAGACATTCTGTAGCTATGTATGCTTCCACTATGGATCTTTCAGGCCATGTGTTATTGCGCACATACTTTTTTAGGATACATGAGAATTTATAAATAAAAAATAATTTAAATTTAACCAATATATTTACATCTTATAGTTGATATCTCAAAAGGATTATAATTTTTTTAATCTTTCAATAGGATATATCCACTGATAATGTACCGAACCAGCTAGAAATGCTTTCTTTGGAAGATGAACAACCAAATGCACCATAACATCAAAAAATGATTATGAAAAGATTTTTTTGAAACTTACAAAGAATGAGTACAATATCATTCTCAAACTTCTCAATTAAGTTAATTTTTAATTTTTGGTAACATAATTCTCGAAAGATCACTCCCAACTCAATCAATGCAGCTTGAATATCATCACTCAGATAGCCATGCATCACCATAGGAAACAAGCACTGCATCATTATATAAGAGTCATGACTTTTCATGCTAGACATATTGTCATCATTATTGCTAACACATTGCAATATATTTGAAGTGTTAGCATCAGAAAACTTTATGATTTTGAACTATCCATAGAAACTCTTCTTTTCCCACCAAATAGTAAATAACATGCAAGTAGCATAAAAAATTTATCACCTCAACGAACTAAATGCAACTCCAGTCGGATTCCCATTTAGTGCAAATCAAGATGAGCTTTTGAATTATCTTTTATTTTTCCTATGATATTCAATACTGTATCGATGATATTATTATAAATATTTTTCTTAATGTGTATTACATCCAGGTTATGATAAAGTAGTAGCTGCTTGCAGTATGGTAGTTTAAAAAATAGGCTTTATTTCGTCCAATTTAGCTCAGCTTTAGTACGCTTCCACTTATGAATACTCGATGATTTTCCAAATTTCATATTTCTAATGGCTTCAAGTTGTTCTAAAATTTTCACTCCACTTAACTCCTTAGGTGATAGATGTCGATCAAATTTACTATCAAAGTATTGATTATAATAGGTCCTCCAAGAATGATTAGTAGGTAGAAATCGTTGATGACCCATGAAGTAGATATTTCTTCTATGGTTTAAATGTAAGGAGGATGTATCCTTGTTGCATATTGGATATGCTAGATATCCTTTAGTACTCTATTCAGATAAGTTTTCATATGTAGAAAAATCATTTATAGTCCATAAAACTAATGCATGCAACTTAAAATTTCTTCGACTGAGAGAATCATATATCTGTACTCCATTTTTTCATAGCTTCTTCAAATCATCGATTAAGGATCGTAAATATACATCAATTTCATTATCTGATGCTTTCGGACGCGAAATCAATAGTGACATAAAAATAAATAGCTTTTTCATGCACTTCCAAGATGACATATTATATACAACTATAATCACAGGCCACATGCTATAGGAAGTACTTAAATTGCTAAAAGAATTAAATCCATTTATCGCTAGACCAAGTCAAATATTGTGCAGATTACTCGCAAATAGCGGATGCTTTGCATCGAAGTCTTTCCACACTACAAAGTCAGTTGGATGGCTAAGTATGTTTTTCTCCAAAACTCGTTGTTCATGATGCTGTCTCATTTCTTCAGTTGTCTTTGTGGACATATACAACCTTTGAAATATTGAAATCAATGAAAAATACCTTAAAATCTTATGAGGTATCTTCTTTCCTTTCCTATTATTAGTTTTGTACCTAGACTGACCGTATTGCGGACATTCATTTGGTTGTTCATTCTTCTTATAAAATAATATACAATTATTTTTGTAGCATGTATAAGAATACAGTCAAGTCTCAATTCCTGCATGTATGTTTTTGCTTTAGAATATAATTTTGGAAGTCTCAATCCATTGAGAAGAGCTACTTTAATCAATGCTAAATTTTGATCAAATGAATTTTGACTCCATCGGTTCACGATTTTAATATGAAGCAATTTGATTAAAAACTCTAACTTGGAGAACTTTATATAATTTGGGTAAAGTGGCTCCCATGCATCCCTTATAAGCTTTGCAAATTATTTAGAAGTCCCTTCTACCTCATTAATATTATGTTCATGATTAGAACTACGTTGAGAGGCTTTAGTACTCATAGGTACATTGGAGTAACATCCTGATATAAATCATCCAATAGTGAACCTATACCACCATGTTCGATAGGTTCAGTAGCATCGCTATCATCTTCAATATCATCATTGTCGCACATAACTTCATTGGATCACCCTCTTTATGCCATCTCCAGCGAGTATACTTTTTGTTCACACCATAATGTAGCAGATGTTCCTCAACAAGTAATATGTGATGATATACCATATTGACACATCTTTTGCATGAACACTTTATCTGACTGGAACTATCAGCCTTACACCATGCAAACTCAATAAAATCTCAAACATCTTTTCGATATTCGGGTAAGAAAATATTTCTGGCATTCATCCAACTTTTGTCGATATCCATCTAATAACAAAGAATAATACTTAAAGAATCCTAACTTTATCAATTTCTTCCTAATAGATGTGGTCCTATCCCTTTCAAAAATGTATCACTTTTATTATTGCCACAGTTTTATTCTTTATTCTATATCCAAAAAAAATCTAGCAGCATCTTCTTATAATTCTTCAAGTACATGATATAGATGGATCATATTTTCTAATATATACCTGGAGAATAAATGAGATAACTACGACTGAATTTTCTATAATAGAATAAAGAACACTATGATAATAATAAAAAATTAATGCATTTCTGAACTGTCTAAATCAGGCCATTCAAGAGCCATTCATAGAGTCCATTTTGGAGATCCTAGGATCGACTCTTGAAAAGGAGTCTAAAGTTATATCAATGCATGCATTAAATCATTATCATGCATCTCTCTATGCAAATAAAGAGATGTATCCGAATCCCGGACCGAATCCTAGACTGGATCTTGGACCAAATCCTTACCCAAATTCTAACCTCGATTCGACTTAGATCATGATTCGAATCCTAGACTAGATCCCGGACTGGATCTCGACCTCGATCCAACATGGATCATGACCCGGATCCTAGATAGGATCTCGGATTGGATCCTAGATAGGTTCTTGGATCGAATCTTGACCTAGATCCCAACCTTGATCTGACTTGGATCATGATCTAGATTCTAGACCAGATCTAGGATCGAATCTCTGATCGAAATTTGATCCGAATCTTGAGCCAGATCCTGGATCGAATCCTGATCTGAATTTCGATCTTGATTCGACCCAGATCGTGATTTGGATCCTCGACCAGATTTTGGATCGGATCCCCACTTAGATCCCGACCATGATCCAACTTGGATCATGACTTGGATCCCAAACAAGATCTCGAACCAGATCCCAGACCAGATTTTGATTCGGATCTTGACCTCGATCTGATCTAAATCATGACCCGGATCCCAGACCAAATCTGGGATCGGATCTTAGACCAAAATCCAACCCAAATCTCAAGTCGGATCTCGAACCAAATCTCGACCTGGATCCCGACCTTGATTTGACCTAGATCGTGATCCGAATCCCAAACTAGTTTCCAGATTGGATCCCAAACTGGATTTCAAACCAAATCCCAATCCAGATACTGGACTAAATCCTGATCCAAATTCTGACCTCAATCTGACTCGGATCATGACCTAGGTCTTGATCTAAATTCCAACCCCAATACCGGATCGGATCCTGATCTGGATCCCAGATCGGATAGTTCATATGCATTAAAAATTAAAAGATTTGACTAATCCTAGTTAAAATATTAAATCATAATCATAATAAAATACATGGACTAAACAAGTAAAAATATTAAATTATAATAAGTAAAAGAATAAAATTATTTTTTAAAACTAATAGCTTATCATTATTTTAAAAATCTAACTATTTTCATTATAAAAAATAATTTATTTTTAAATATTTTGAAATATTTTATTCATTTTATTTGTATCTCAAATTTTTTTATAGTTATTATTATTATAAATCAATTATTAATTATTAAAAATAATTGATTTATTTATTTTTCTTTTCTTCTCCCATAAGACGTAACCTTCTCGAGTCCCCCCATGCATCACCCCCCGACCGTCACCACCGCCCGCCATCCCCCGCAGCCCCCACTTGGCTTGTCACACCACCCCCATCCCTCGTAGCCCCCACCCGACCCGTCACCACTACCCCCCACCCCTTATGGTGCCCCTCTGCCCCTCACCCCTATGGCGCCCCTCCACCTCCCACCCCTCATGGCCCCCATCCAACCCATCACAATCGCCATCATCTTCGACAGCCCACACTCGGACTATCACCACCACCCCCCACCCCTCGTGGTGCCCCTCACCCCCCATCCGTCACAACCTCCACCTGGCCTATCAACACCGCCCCCCTCTTGCGGTGCCCCTCCTCCCCACCTCATGGGTCCATATCGATTACCACCATGACACCCAGCCAATGACCCTCCCTCCAACCTCTGAATCTTGCTCGGCACCCCCCCCATGCGCCCCTTCGCCCATCATTGGCCACTGCATGGCATCAGCCATCACACTCGTACACAGAAAGATAAAAAAACAATAATCCGACGATTGGAGCTTACCTTCGATTCACGCACGACAGTGGCAGCGGTAATGGCGGCGAGAGCAGCGACAATAGGAGGTGCGGTTGCTAGTTGGTAAAAGCCTAGGATGAGGGGGAGAGAGAGGAGAAGAGGGTTTTGAAGAGATGCCGAGTGGATTTCGTGGGAAGGAAGAGACTTTGAAGGGACGGGCTTTTAAAGCATTTTAGCAATGGATATTTAGAAATAAAATTTTCATCGCTAAAAGGATTATTTATAATAACAATTAAATTTTTCATCACTAATAAATCTCGTCAATTATTTTTCACTAACAAATTTTTCCTCTAAAAAAATAATAAAAATTTAAAAAACTAATTTACGATGAAAATTTCTTTTTTATCACTAATAATAATTATCTAAATAATTATTATTTATTTAAAAATTATAGACTATTTGTGACAAAATTTTTTTATCATAAATAATTAACCTTAAATTAGTAATTTTGAAGAAATTAAAGGTTGATCTTTTTGTGATGGAAAAATTTAGTTGCAAATAATCAATTATTTACAATTGTAAATATAATTTTATCTTAAATAATTAATTATTTATGATAAAAAATTTTCATCATAAATAATTATTCTTAAAATAATAATTTAAAAAATAAAAGGGTGGACTATTTGGATGCACCATGCATGGTTGATATGACAGGATTGAGGGGCATAAGCACGTCCACTGTTAGTTAGTCCACAAGCAAATTAGTTTTTTTTTATTTTTTTAAAATTAATATTCTTTTAAAAAATAATTTTTATATAATTTTTTTTGAATATTATATATTTTTAGAATTTAAAGCTTATTTTTATCATTTATTATCTAAATAATTATTCATTAGAGTATTGTCATAAAAGATGACCTTAATCTAGTAGTCCTAGCTATGTCGATCAATAAAATTCAACTTCGATGATCATGAACGATCGTGCGATGATCTGATAGAAAGAGATCACTGATTGATCCAAAAATTTACAACGAGAATCTCGATGATATTTATAGTATACTATCAAAATTTTACTTTAATTAAATATAATTATCATGATAATTTAGTATAGAATGATTTGGACTATTAAATAAAAAATGAGTAATCATAAGGTCAAATAGCATCTGATTATAATATAATTTTTTTAGATAAATGATCTTTGCTAATAGTTTGATCATTTATATAATGGTGATTATAAAAAATAAATCATGTATATATAAATTATCTAAAACTATATATCTCTTGATGCACATTCTTAAAGTCCTTAAGCAATTATACTTACGCTTTTATAAAATTTACTTAACATAGATGATTCATATATACAGAATTTAGATTTTATAATCACTATCATATAAATAATTAAAATAATAGCAAAGATCATTTATCTAAAAAATTATCTTATAATTAGATGTTATTTGGCTTTTTGATCACTCATTATTTATTTAATGATTCAAATCATTCTGTGCTACATTGATAATGATAATAATTTTTGATTAAAGTAAAATTTTGATAGTATGCTATAAATATTGTAGAGATCGTTGTTGTAAGTTTTTGAATCTATTGATGGTCACTATCTGTCATATCATCATGCGGTCATTTATGACCATCAAAATTAAATTTTGTTGATCGATATAGCTAGAGCTATCGGATCAGGATAGTCTTTTATGATAATACTCTAATAATAATTATTTAAATAATGAATAATGAAGATAAATTTTAAATTTTAAAATTATATAATAATGTAAATAGTCTGCCCTTTTATGTTTTTTTAAATTACTAGTTTAAGGATAGTTATTTATGATGAAAAATTTTTATCATAAATAATTAATTATTTATGATAAAAAATTTATTTACATCATAAATAATTAATTATTTATAATAAAAAAATTTATCATAAATAATTCATCCTTTTATATTTTTTTAAAATTACTAATTTAAGGATAATTATTTATGATGAAAATTTTTTATCATAAATAATAAATTACGTATGATAAAAATTTTATTTCCATCATAAATAATTAATTATTTTTGATGAAAAATTTTTATTACAAATAGTTCATTCTTTTATTTTTTTAAAATTACTGATTTAAGGATAGTTATTTATGATTGAAATACTATTTGCATCATAAATTATTAATTATTTATGGTAAAAATTTTCATCATAAATAGTCTATCCTTTTATGTTTTTTTAAATTACTGATTTAAGAATAGTTATTTATGATGAAAAATTTTTATCATACATAATTAATTATTTATGATGAAAATCTTATTTATATCATAAATAATTGATTATTTATGATAAAATTTTTTTATCATAGATAGTCTATCCTTTTATATTTTTGTAAATTACTGATTTAAGGATAGTTATTAGCGATGGCAATGTTGCATCATCAATAATTAATTATTTATGATAAAAATTCTACTTGCATCATAAATAATTGATTATTTATTATGAAAGGTTTTTGTTGCAAATAGTCCATCCTTTTACTTTTTTTAAATGACTGATTTAAGGATAGTTATTTATGATGAAATTTTTTTTATCATAAATAATTAATTATTTATGATAGAAATTTTATTTGCATCATAAATAATTGATTATTTATGATAAAAAAAGTTCATCACAAATAGTCTACCCTTTTATTTTTTTAAAATTATTGATTTAAGGGCTATTATTTGTGATAAAAAATTTTCATCATAAATAATTGATTTTTTTGATGAAAATCCTATTTACATTATAAATAATTAAGTTTTTGTGATGAAAAATTTTCATCACAAATAGTCCATCCTTTTATGTTTTCTTAAATTATTGATTTAAGTATAGTTATTTGCAATGAAAATTTTTTATTATAAATAATTAATTATTTATGATGAAAATTTTATTTGCATCATAAATAATTAATTATTGATAACAAAAAATTTTTGTTGCAAATAGTTTGTTCTTTTATATTTTTTTAAATTATTGATTTAAGGATTGTTATTTATGATGGAAAACTTTCATTATAAATAATCAATTATTTATGACAAAAATCTTATTTGCATCATAAAATATTAATTACTTATGATAAAAAATATTCATCATAAATAGTTCACCTTTTAAGTTTTTTTAAATTAATGATTTAAGGGCATTTATTTGTGATAAAAATTTTTCATCATAAATAATTAATTATTTTTGATGAAAATCTTATTTACATCATAAATAATTGATTATTTATGATAAATTTTTTTTATCGCAAATAGTCCATCTTTTTATATTTCTTTAAATTACTGATTTAAGGATAGTTATTTATGATAAAATTTTTTTATCATAAATAATTGATTATTTTTGATAGAAATCTTATTTGCATAGTAAATAATTGATTATTTATGATAAAAAATTTTCATCATAAATAGTCCATCCTTTTACATTTTTTTAAATTACTGATTTAAGGATGGTTATTTATGATAAAATTTTTTATTATAAATAATTGATTATTTTTAATAAAATCTTGTTTATATCATAAATAATTAATTATTTATGATAAAAATTTTCATCATAAATAGTCCATCCTTTATATTTTTGTAAATTATTGATTTAAGGATAGCTATTTATGATAAAAATTTACATCATAAATAATCAATTATTTATGATAAAAATTAATTATTACATAAAAAATAATTAATTATTTATGATAAAAATTATTTTTATTATAAATAATTTATTATTTATGATAAAAATATTTTTTCATCGTAAATACTCTTATTAGCGATGTAATTATTTTCATCACAAATAATTACATCATAAAATATTAGTTTTCCTATAGTGGATCATAGGTCGAGGTGGGGTTGGATGCATGCAGAGAGCGCGGGCATCCATGGGCAGAAGCTGAATGCACGAGCGCATCCTTTTCTCTCTTTTTCTCTCTCACCATCTTTTCTCTATTCTCCATCTCTTTTTCTTTTTCTTTTGTCTGGTTGTGTTACCCATGGGAGGATGGGACGAGAAGGGGAAAAGGCATTAATGCCTCTGTTAGGTTCAAATGACCCAGGGCAATTCTCATAGTATATGCATAGCGGATGATCTACAAATAGGAATTAATGAGATACATGGGACAGCGTGGCCGATGAAGATCTTGGTAGTGAGTTGGTCGGATTGAAGACATCTCGGGTCCTTAATCTCTTCTTATCTTCGGCCCAAACGAAAATTTTTCCAATACATAGCCCCCTACTCCTAAGTCCAAATCTTGGCTCAGGCGAAGGGAGTACAGTAGGCAAGATGGGTCGAAGATATAGGAATTTGATGCTTTTCAACTAAGACATGCATGTGACTTTTGGTGGATATGAGGGGCCACCATGATCGATTTTATAAGCGGCACTTTGGAAGGCGGCGCCATATCGAGGAGTGCGGGTTCATATGCAGCATCTAGTTGAGTTGTACGCCTCTCGTGCATGATACCAAACCGCTGTTAGGAGGCTTAGCTAGTATTAGATCGGACGAAGCCCAAGTTCGCATGTATCTGAACTAGGCATTACAGGACCTGTGGCAGGCCTCTTTGAAGCAAATGGTACCAGAAGTTTTGTTGTATGATCCTTATAAGTAAGATTTATGGCCTTAGATATGATGTCTGTGCCAATTTAAATCTCCCTGAGTTATTAGATGTGGCGGCATGGAGCCCTTGGCACATCTCATCTTCCACATTAAGAAGTGAGCGCAACCCTCTATCTTCACTTATAGACTATGACTTGTTGGTGGATGTACTAGCTTTCTCTATCCTTTTGGTTTATCATTGGGGTAGGTAAAGTAGTGAAGCTCAGTGTGGAGGTGAGCTTTGATGTCGAGGTGACTTTGGTGTCGTTTGAGGTTGGACGCATGGGAAGGAGGCCTCGGCCTTGGACAACACGCATGGAGGAGATGTTGGTTGAAGAAGGGACATGCAGAGCGAAAGAGGTGTCGGTCGAAGGAGGGACAATGCTCGCAGAGTAATCGACTAGAGTTGGGGTGCACGTGGAAGAGGAGGAGTCAGCTGGAGGAGGTAGAGCATGCAGAGGGGATCTCATGCACGATAGAGGAGCATGGGGTGCGTGGAATCATTGACTTGGTCTCGATGTGCATGGGACCATCGACCTTGTCTTGGCATGCAATGGAGGGGTGCACAGGCGGTGCCAGAGGGGGTGTGTGGTGCTGTGACTTGGCCTCGATGCACGACAGAGAAGCGAGGATGCTGACTTGGCTTCGGCATAGCCTGAGGAGGCCTGTTGCCACCGATTCAGGGGTGTGTGCATGTCGAGGGGAATTGGAGGCTGCCGAGTCCGTCGATCCGATGAGACTCGATGTTGAGAGGCACGAAGGAGCACAAGAGGGCCTTGGTGATGGCTGATCCATGAGGCTTAGCACTAGGAATGCACGCCGACGTGCAGGTGGCCTTGGGTAGAGGGAGTCAATTCTCCTCTTCTTCCTTCTTCTCTTCTTCTCTTCTCTCATTTTCTTTTTTAGTTTTTTTTTGTCAGGTTGCTTGTTTAATTCGATGCTTCATCTGGATGAAAAATTGATGGTCCTTGGTAGCTTCAGATGTTTTACCTGGATGAAAATCAATGGGCTGGGGTCTTATTAGTTAGCCTCCTATTTTTGGCTCTCGGATGAAAATCAACAGGTTGAGGGTCTTATTCATTAGTTCTCTATTAGTAGCTTCCAATCTTTGACCTGGATGAAAATCAATGGGCTGGGGGACTTATTAGTTAGCCCCATATTTTTGGCTCCCAGATGAAAATCGATGGGTCAAGGTCTTATTGGTTAGCCCTTTATTTGTAGCTTTTGATTTTTCACCCAGATAAAAATCAATGGGCTGGGGGTCTTATTAGTTAGCCCCCTATTTTTGGCTTCTAGATGAAAATCAATAGATCGAGGGTCATATTAATTAGCCCTCTATTTGTAGTTTTCGATCTTTTACCCGAATTAAAATCAATGGGCTAGGTGTCTTATTTAGTTAGCCCCTTGTTTTTGGTTCTCGGATGAAAATCGATGGGTCAAGGGTCTCATTAGTTAGCCCTCTATTTTTAGCTTCCAATCTTTCACCCGGATGAAAATCAATGAGTTGGTGTTCCTATTAGTTAGCCTCCTATTTTTGGCTTCTAGATGAAAATTGACGAGTCGAGGGTCTTATTAGTTAGCCCTCTATTTATAGCTTCTGATCTTTCACCCAGATGAAAATCAAAAGGTTGGGGGTCTTATTAGTTAGCCCCCTATTTTTGGCTCCTAGATGAAAATTGATGGGTCGAGGGTCTTATTAGTTAGCCCTCTATTTGTAACTTTTGATTTTTCATCGGATGAAAATCAATGGGCCGGGGGTTTTATTAGTTAGCCCCCTATTTTTGGCTCCCGAATGAAAATTGATGGGTTAAGGGTCTTATTAGTTAGCCCTCTTTTTATAGCTTCCAATCTTTCATTCGAATGAAAATCAATGGGCTGGGGGTCTTATTAGTTAGCCCCCTATTTTTGGCTCCCAAATGAAAATCAACAGGTCGAGGATCTTATTAGTTAGCTCTTTATTTGTAGCTTCCGATCTTTCACCCGGATGAAAATCAATGAGCTGGAGGTCTTATTAGTTAGCCTCCTATTTTTGGACTAACTAATGAATATTGGGTTTTCCTGCATACCAACAAAGAAGTCTGAAAGGTACATTACTAATAGTATGCTTTGAGATTTTTCGAGTTCCATGGTCAAGGAAGATAGGTCCTTGATTTGAGGACTATTAGATGTATGACCTAAAAAATCAATTATTAGCTAATACCTTATACATTCTAGATCATAATTTTATACTTGATTTATTAAAATTAATAAAATAGATATTTTTTTTATCTATTAATGTGTAATATATCTATGAATTGTTCAAGAAGTTAATGGATAATGACATATTTGATGTGGTATCAACTTGCTCTGATACCACTTGTTAAGGATCTAGTACCAAATTATTATGAAAGAAAGAAGGAAGAAAATAAAATAAAAAAATAATCAAGTACTTAGATTAGCCCAAAGGCTTGCCTCCATGGGGCATGCAAAGCTCCACTATGAAAGAGAAAAATAGGTACAAGAGGAGAACATCACTCTCAACTCACCATATACAAATCTCTCTTAACTAGAAGATATCCTCACAAATACTCTCTCAGAATTCCAAGAAGACCTTTAGAAGCTACAAGATGCTCTGCTCTCATAGCCTCCTCGCTGGATGCTACGCACCTATTGCTTCTTTCTTTTGTGGGCTGCACGTACTCGATGCTCTACCAAGCTTCTCTTGATGGCTGTCTGAGCCTCTCTACGTACCTCTCATGCCATACATACCATCTTTACTGCTCCACAGCATCTTAGCCCTTTAAATAGGATGAGAATCCTCTTCTCAGCAGTTCACAGGAGTCCTAATATGGCTCTTTCTCCTAATATGAGTCAAAAATGATCTTGATGGAGTCTTAGAATATTTTTCAACCTTCAGATCATGATCGCAATCCTCCATGGCCGCTGGATCTTATGGTCCATGCGCAACTCCTGTAGACCTCTTAGATTAATCACAATCTAAGTTCAAACAAAAAATTCCATCTGTTATGTTCACCTCCATTGAGCCGACTCGATCAGAGGTCGAGCTGGCTCAACTACATCTTTCCTGGACTCCTACTTTCTATCTGCCTTAGAAAGTCGGCTTAGCTATGGTTTGAGTTGGCTCGATCTCAACCCGAGCCGATTCAACTCCATATCCGAGCTAGCTCGATTACTTGCTGATACTGATTCTCCTCTACTATGGATCAAATTCGAGGCATCAAATTCTAACAATCTCTATCTCGACTTAACATTCAGCCTCCACTTGACTTTAAGAGCTTATGAACCACCTTGCCCCCATGCCCTAGGATAATTGTTTGCTTATCATGGATGGGCAAATATGGGAGTCGAGCCAGGCTGCTCGATCCCACCTCCATCATGGGCTGTGTCTACTTTGATCAAAGATCTGCTCAAAAAATTCTCCTATGACAATAGAAACTTTACTCTTCGACGTCACTTCTCATCCTTCTGAGTTTTTCATCTCATGCTCGATCCACCTCCATCTGGAGCTCCACCTCGTACTGAGCTCCCTCTAGCTCCTGAAGCTCAACCTCGCACTGGCTTCCTACCAGATAGTATTATCCTCTCATTCTCTTCTTTTCCTCCAATATCATCCTATCATCATGCATGATGTTTAGAATTTCATCACCAACAATCCATCTATAGCCATTTAAATCTAGTCTGCTCAGTGAGATAAGATTTTGCTTGAAATCGAGTATGTATCAGACCTTTCCCAATCTCCTCACTGCATTATCATGTGACCTCCAACTGATCATCCCAATGCCTCCAATCGCATAGCTCGATCCATCTAGCAGATAAATAGTGCCCTCACTGCTCTCTAAGAAGTCAAACTGCTTCTCTTTGTAACAAATATGATATGTGCATGTAGAATCTAAAATTCATCATTAAAAAAAAGTAGATACCTTATCAGATATCTCTAGGACATCATCCTTTGACTCGCTACTAGCTGTCGCTGTAGTAGCCCTCGTTCGATCCTTGAGTTATGGATATGTTAGATATGTGTGCCCTAGAAGCCAGAATTGGCTGACACTTGTAATACACTTCTAAGGGCAAAATTATAATTTCGACTATAAATAATAAAATGGGTTATTTTCTATCACATATGTATATTTAGTGTCTGTGATACATCCCTTGAGTTAATGGTAATGATAATTCTTATTTTCAATAGTTGAAAATTTAAGATAAGAATTTTTATTATTAACTTATAAAATGCTCCTGATCGTAGGACCATCATGAGAATGATGATTGATCCAGAAGATTAGTGTACAATCACTTTTTTATAGTAGATGAATCTTGAGTCTACGGTGTAGAGACATCGGAGCGAGAGTACATGTACTCATTAGAGAATGAGGGCACTGAGCATGACCACCTCGAGTAGTCATAAGGAAGTCTACCTTCTCGTCAATGACTGACTTGATGCTGTAATGGTGTGTCTGGTTCTTTGATCTGAGGTGCATCGGTAGTTCACCTTGAGGGTGTTATAGTTTGACTACACCATGACTCGATCTCCTAGCCATTCAAAATTCTGAGGTGTATGTTGGCTATAGCATGTTCATTATAGGAATTGGATTGCACCAAGATGGAATCTATCTACCTCGGTGGATGAGGAGCGGCCCTATGATAATCATGAGAATCAAGTCCATAAGCCCATGGCCATGGCAGAATGTGAAATAATAGAAAGAGTTTCTATTAAGATTTTCACATTGGACTTGAATCGAATGATTAAATCATATGATAGAAATTAGGGTTTGACGAGTTCACCTTAACCCTAATCTGATCGAAGGCTCAAGATAGAAGAACTTAATCACACAAGTAGCTGCACCAAGAGGTTCATTTTCAGTTTTGATGGGTTGCCACCATATGCTGCTAGGTGTCACTGGTGGATTTTGGGAGCAACTAGAATGATTTTGATGATCGATCATTCTAGTTGTCTGAATCAGAAAAGTTCTGATCCATCGAAAGAAGTTTTGATGATGTCGATGGTGGAGATCATGACATATCCCATTACCATATAGAATTGAACCTAACTAGATCACACAAACAAGGGTTTGGATCTGGATATCATCAATTGGACTAACCCAGTTCAGTTGATTTGAATAAGATTCAATTAGGTTCAAGGAAATCATGCTAGCACACGATTGAGCCTAACGTTCTCCTTTTCTTATCATTAAAAGTTATCTCGACTGAGCCAAATGAGTTTGTGCTCACTCAGGTATCTTTACCTAGTCTGACTGGAGCTTGTCCAAGTCAAAAAAAAGGGTTATCTTAATTTATGAGATAAATTTGAGACAATACCTGCCATTTTTCGTCATCTACTAATTTTTGTACTTTAATTTGGTCAAATATTGACCTTTGACCCTTGGACATCTGCCTATGTATCACGCACTTATTGGAGAGCAGATAGGGGCTTGTCCCCTCTCTGTAAATTGGAAAGAAAGAGGGTGCATGCTTAGGATGGCGTGCGCCTATGGATAGGGATGCTAGAGTCCTATACGGATGGGACTCTAGGTTGCTTGTTGGATTCAAACTAGGTGATCCTTACCTATAGACTTTGACCAGTCTTAGGCACCACCTTAGGATGAATCCATGGGTCTCTCATCCCACCAATCAGATTTAGATCTGATTGAACAAAGCAACACGATTGGCCGGGGTGATGCAGCACTACATGGCGCAGTAGAGTCTATAAATAGACTCTGTCTGCGCCCACTTTTAAGAACTTCTCTCCTAGCCATGCCCCAAGGCTGCCTCCCTCTCCTCTCCATGCCAACATCTGGCCCTCTCTCTTCTCTCCACACCCAAGAAAGTTGGTTTCTTTAGATTAGTGCGAGTCAGGCAAGAAAAGGCTGACGAAAAAGAAAGAAGGCAGCACTGCTGCAGAGATGATGGGTGATCTTCAGAAGGTATTTTAAAAATCCTTCAAATTAGATTCAGATCTAATTTTTTTAAAAAAAAGAAGAAGAAAAAGATCTTCAGATCCAACCTGAGTGGATACTGGTAGAGGTCAGGCGCTTGCGTGGCTAGATCCAGAACCTCAGAGCTTCCATAGGATCATCAATGGGTAATCAGATTACCCAGAATCAAGGTAAAATTAATTTAAAATTAATTTAATTTTATTTTTTTAATTATCAAATCATAAATTAGATTTAAAAAAGTATCAGATCTGATCTAAATCTGAGAGAAGAATTTTTGAAATATGTCTCTCAATCTAATCAGATCTGAATGAACCTGATCTAGAAATTCAGAATTTTTCTTCAACTGGTATCAGAGCTAGACTCTTATTAAATTAATTTAGATCTAATTTAATCTAATTAATTAGTGATTTCAGATATCACATGAGATGTGATTAGATCTAAAATTAGAAAATAAAAAATTAAAATTAATTGATCTAGATCTAATATGTATGAGATACATAACTAGACTAGGAATAAAATTATTCTATGTGTAGTCTAGTATAATTATATTTTTTATTTAATTAAATATAATTTGTAGATTTATTTATTTTTTATTTTTTGATATTATAAATATTATAATTAGATCTAAAAATAAAAAATAAAATTAAAATTAATTTTATTCATATGAGATATGATAGTTGCATGTTTAGACTAGTTGTAGAATAGTTCTGCAAATAGGTCTAGATTAAATTTTATTTGATAAGATCAAATTTAAATTTAATTTTTTAGATGATTATGAGATAATTTAGATCTTGAAAAACATGCATGCATGATATATGTGATATATACAAAATATGCCATTTAATTAGATCTAATTTATATGAGATATATGCTTAGATCTAATTTATTTTTTGTAGATTAGTTGTATTTTTGATTAAGGCATGTTCCCCTTGGCCGTCCGGTCATAAGAACAAAGTAAGGACTTAAAGACCCTCTCCTTCCCATTCGATGGGGTGTTCTTATGATGTGTAGGGGTGCTGCATGTTCGTCCTTAATCAGAAATTGAAAAACTTACTTTCTGCAAAATCCCTAGATCCTGAAACCCTAGGATCTTATTGTACATGTTTATGAATAACCCTAACTTAATTAAGAATTAAGTTTATGAAATATCAATTAGGTCTAAAATTGAGAATTTTAGATCTAAGACATATTCATAATAATTGGGTTCGGGCTTGGGTAGCTCAATTAGGTCTAAGCGGTTGATCAAACCGAATCAAGAGTTGGTTAGATGGGATCAACAATGCTTAAATTGACCAGCCTAATAGGATTAAGTCTGGGTCAAGATCGAGTCACGTGAGTGATCAATCAAGCTAAGACCTAATTAGGCTCAGTGGTTAGAGTCTGGATTGTAGGCTAACCCGAATTGGTTCTGGCTCAATAATTTGGTGTCTAAGGTAAGTTTGGCAGATACGACCGACTGATTTTTAATTGGGAGCTACTCAACTCGAATGCATTCTTGTCGAGTTAATGGCATATCCCTTCCACCGATCTCACTTACCTGGCCATATTTGTTGACTCAGTTCTGATCTGAGGTGGTCAATAATCCGAGCTAACCCATGCCACTAGGTTAGTCATAATTGTTATGACTATGTCAAGTCTAGTTTAATGAGACCTGAATCAAATTCTTCCTAAGAAAAGATTAAGTCTGAGGTCTTCCACCATTGTAGATGTGCGGGCCCTTCCCGGGGTTGATTGTTCTCGAACTGGATTACAGTGGCTCAGTTGCATCCAAAAAGATGCAACCATGTCTATTAGGCATTGGATGCTACAGGGCTGGAGGATGAGTTGGGCTCAATATTTTGGATACGGTGAGAGACTCCAATTAGGAATCCAATCTATGCAAATGGTGGGTCTGACTTAACTAAGGAGTGGATCAATATTTCCGGATATGGTGAGATTCATGAATTAGAGACCAAGTTTGGGTGCACCATGATTAGAGAATCATTGAACAAGAGTTGTTCACTCATTGGCTAACCCATCACCAATAACTGTTAGGTGAGGTGATGAGTCAGTTGGTGAGACCGCACCACCCACTAGAAATCATTAATCATGGAGATTTTTGCATCTCTACAGAGGGAGTGTAGGGATCCAAGAAAATAGTGGAAGCTAATTTATTTAAAAATAAAATTTCTAAATAAATTGGTCAAGTCTTAATTACAATATCTAACTAGAAACTTTGACTCTCTATAGAAAAATGTCTGCGTCCAACCCACTAGCACGTATCCTGGACACACCATAGACTGATCCGAATCCCAATTATAAAGATTGGCTCAGGAACTTCAAAATTATTTTGGGTTTTGAGAAGTTAACTCATGTATTGGACTGGAACCCTCCCACCTTATCAGCTTGTCCATCTGCTGAACAGAGAGCAACTCTAGATAAGTGGATTGATAAAGATAATAAGACCAGATACTACATGCTGGGCTTGATGTCTGATGAGCTTCCAGCGCCAACATGAAGATATCAGAGCTGCTCACCAAATGTTGGCTCACCTACAGGAGATGTTTGGTGAACAGAGTCGCGCAGCCAAGTATCAAGTCACTAAACGACTTTTTAAGGCTAAGATGCGCGATGGACAGTCAGTCCAAGATCATTGTCTGATGATGATCAAAGACTTGGAAGTGCTTGAGAAGCTCGAAGTGAGGTTAGACTTGGATCTGCTGAATGATATAATTCTGCAATCCTTGATTGATGCGTATGGGCAGTTCATCATGAACTATCATATGCATAAACTTCAAAATTTCTTGGCCGAACTTATGAACATGCTGGTTACTGCTGAGCTTTCTATGAAAGGTTCTAAAGGCTCAGTACTTGCTATGGAATGGACTTCTTCCAAGAGAAAGTCTTTTGAAAAGAAGAAGAAGTCTGTGAAAAAGCAAAAGGTGGAAGAAGGAAAGAAGAAAAAGGCAGAGCTAAA
This sequence comes from Cocos nucifera, assembly GCA_006176705.1. NCBI lineage: Eukaryota > Viridiplantae > Streptophyta > Magnoliopsida > Arecales > Arecaceae > Cocos > Cocos nucifera. The sequence continues at coordinate 78,330 of QRFJ01000645.1, read as the reverse complement.
AAAAAAAGCTGCTGACAAAGAAAAGTATTTTCATTGCAACAATGATGGTCACTAGAAGCGGAACTGTCCTACATACCTGGCCACCCTAAAGAAGAAGGAGGTAGGTCCTTCTGGAGGTATGCTCGTTATTGAGTCTAACCTTACGATTTCTTCTGCATCCAGTTGGGTGCTTGACTCTGGTTCTAGTGCTCACTTGTGCACTTCTATGCAGGGTCTTGAGGATAGCAGGAGGCTGAGGGATGGTGAGATGATCCTGCACGTCGAAAATGGAGCAAGAGTTGCTGCCATGGCCGTGGGAACATACCCTCTTCGACTACCATCTGGTTTAGACTTAGTATTAAAAGACTTGTTATTATGTGCCTGCAGCAAGCAGGAATTTGATTTCTATTTCTTGCCTTGCATTAGAAGGCTATGTAATTAGTTTTCTTAAGGACCATTGTAACATTCTTTATGAAAGAAATAAAATTGCAAGTGTTTTCTTATTAACGGTCTTTATCAGTTACATGTTGATGTATCTATTTTTAACTTTCGAGCAAAATGTGAATGCCATAAAATCAAAATGACCTAGGGATAGTCCAAATGATAGATATCTATGGCACCTAAGATTAGGTCATATAGCAGAAGATAGGGTTAACAAATTGAAGAAAATTGGGCTATTGAGTTCCGTTGACTTTCTGAGTCATATCCAATTTGTGAATCCTTGTCTTCATGGCAAAATGACTAAACTTTCCTTTTGTAGGACATGGGGAAAGGGCCATGGATCTTCTTATACCTAGTACATACAGATGTGTGCGGCCCATTTGATGTGCCGGCTAGAGGCAACTTTTGTCTACTTCATAACCTTTATCGATGATTTATCTAGGTATGGGTATGTGTATCTTATGAGACACAAGTCTGAAGCCTTTGAAAAGTTCAAAGAATTCAGACATGAAGTAGAAAAGCAAACTGAAAAATCCCATTAAGGTTCTTCGATCAGATCGAGGAGGTGAATACCTTAGTCCGAAAATTCCTAGACTATCTCAAAAAAAATGGCATAGTCTCTCAATGGACTCCACCAGGAACACCTCAACTCAACGGGGTTTCAGAATGGAGAAATCGGACTCTATTGGATATGGTCCGATCCATGATGAGCTTCACAGACCTCCCTGATTTTCTTTGGGGACACTGTTTGTTAACTTCAATATATCTACTGAATAGGGTTTCCTTCTAAAACCATTCCTACCACACCGTATGAGATATGGCATGGTAAGAAACCAAGTCTGAGTCATCTCAGAATTTGGGGTTGTCCGGCTCATGTCAAAAGACAACAAGCGGACAAGTTAGAGTTTAGGTCCTTCAGAGCTCGATTCATAGGATATCCTAAAGAGTCATTAGGATATTATTTCTACATTCCAGAAGATCCACAATGTGATTGTGAGTCGACATGCCATCTTTCTTGAAAAATAGTTTATTCAAGATAGCGGCATTGGAAAGCAGATCAAGCTTGATGAGAAAGTCTCACAAGAGCAACGAGCTAAGGACCAAATGGAACCAAATCAGGTTAAGCCAATCCAAACACTACCTCCTCCACCTCGTAGATCGAAAAGAGTTTTCCATCCCCCTGAAAGATACTTAGGTATTATTTCAGAGGAAGTAGAGAAAATGTTCCTCGTAGGTAATGGGGTTCATGGTGATGATCCCAAAACCTATAACGAGGCGATATCAGATATCGACTTTGAGAAATGGTTAGAGGCAATGAAGTCAGAAATTGACTCGATGCACTCAAACCAAGTCTGGACCTTGGTAGATCCACCAGAAGGTATAGTACCTATTGGGTGTAAATGGATCTTCAAGAGAAAGATTGGTGCAGATGGGAATGTGGAGACATTCAAGGCTAGACTTAGTGGCAAAAGGTTATAGTCAACGCGAAGGCATTGACTATCAGGATACCTTTTCGCCAGTAGCTATGCTAAAATTCCTATTCGCACACTGCTTGCTGTTGTAGCCTTATTTTGATTTTGAAATATGACAAATGGACTGAAATAATAATATTCTTAAATGGAAAGAATTTTTTTTTCTTTAGGAGATATCTATATGGAACAGCTCTTAAGTTTCACAATCCAGTTGATGATTGATCACAAAGTATGCAAGCTGCAAAGGTCCATATATGAACTTAAGCAAGCATCTTGGAGCTGGAATACTCATTTTAATGATGTGATCAAATTATTTGATTTCATCAAGAACGAGGAGGAGCCATGTATCTTCAAAAAGGTCAGTGGGAGTGCTCTTGTCTTTCTCGTATTGTACGTGGATGACATCCTCTTATGGAAATGATATCTCATGTTGACTTACAGTTAAAAGTTAGTTATCTAAGAAGAATTCTCCATGAAAGACCTAGGAGAAGCATCCTTTATTCTGAAAATCAAAGTCTATAGAGAAAGACCGAATAGGATACTAGAACTTTCACAGGATATACATAGAGGAAGTACTAAAGAGGTTTAGTATGAAAAACTCTAAGAGGGGTTTAGTACCCTTTAGGCATGGCATTCATCTTTCCAAAAAGATGTGCCCAGCACACCTAAAAAATAGAACGCATGAGCAAGATCTTTATGCTTCAGCAATGGGGAGCCTCATGTATGCCAATGTTATGTACACGACCTGATATAGCCCATGCTATGAGTGTCACAAGTAGATTATCAATCAAATCCAGTGAAGAACACTGGCTTCTATGAAATGTACCTTAAGTACTTGGAAGAACTAAGGATATGTGTTTGGTCTTTAGTAATGGAGAACTCCAAGTCCAGGGATATACAGACTCGGATTTTATGTCCGATATAGATGATCAAAAGTCGACATCTGAGAGTCTATTTTTGTGCAATGAGTGGAGCTATTAGGTTGGAAGAGTTTCAACAGACAGTAATAAGCAGATTCCACATGGAAGCAGCAAGTACATCGCTGCTCAGAAGCCTGCAAAGAAGGCATTTTGGTAACAGAATTTTCCATAAGAGATCGGAGTAATGCCATCGGATGCCATTCCTCTATACTACGACAATAATGGCACCATAGCCCTTACTAAGGAGCCAAGGTCTCACCAAAAATCTAAGCACATCGAGCGGCGATATCATCTTATCCACGATTATCACGAGAAGGGATACGCCGAGGTCAAGAGAGTCGACTCCGCAGACAATGTGGCAGACCCGCTTACAAAGCCATTGGACCAATAGAAGATCGAAGCCCATCTTGAGAAGATGGAACTTAGATTTATAGCCAATTGGCTTTAGGTCAAGTGAAAGTTTGTTAGATATGTGTGCCTTAGAAGTCAGAATTAGCTGACACTTGTAATACACTTCTAAGGACAAAATATATATATTCTTGACTATGAAATAATAAAATGGATTATTTTTTATCATATATGGTTATTTAGTGTCTGTGATCATTCCTTGAGTTAATGGTAATGATATTCTTATTTTCAAATAGTTTGAAAATTTAAGATAAAGAATTTTCATTATTTACTCATAAAATGCTTCCGACCGTAGATCATCATGAGAATGATGATTGATCGAAAGATTTAAAAAATCCTTTTTTATAGATAGATGAGTCTTGATCTATGTGTAGGAGACACCGGAAGAGAGTACAGATACTCGTTAGAGAATGAGGGCATTGAGCGTGACACTCTGGAGTCATAAGAAGTCTTACCTTCCGTCAATGACTGACTCGATGCCATAGTGGTGTGTCTGATTCTTTGACCTGAG
>QRFJ01000645.1:0-74589 GCA_006176705.1 Cocos nucifera | reverse complement strand
TAAACTAGTCCTAGTTCAATATAATTAGTGTTTTTGAAAAAGTGTTTTTAGAAAATTTTAATCATATATTTAGATCTGAATATGCATATATCAGATGTATGCAAAATTAGTTTTAGATCTGAAATTAATATGTATATATATATATATATATACATTGTTTGATTAATTTTAGATCTAGAACATCAATATGATGACACTAGTCCTCATTCTATGTAATCAAGATTTTTAAAAAGGTGTTTTTAGAAAATTTTAATCATATGTTCAGATCTGAATATGCATGTATTAGATGTATGCAAAATTAGTTTTAGATCTAAAATCAATATATAAGATATATGTTCCATGAATTATAGATTTAGAAAACCATATATGAGATATATAAAATTAGGTCTATATCTAAAAATATTTTGAGATAATAAACACTAAATCATGCACTTAAACCCTAATCTAAAAATCATTTTAGAATCTGGATTTTAGGTTGTGCATGTGGGTATAGGTTAAACAATTAGGTCAAGAGATTAGACTACATTTAGGTTTATTAATTAGATCAGATTAGAACCTTAGTCAATTTTGAGCAGTTGACTAACCCAATCAATAGTTGATTTTGATTAGGTCAAAGGGGTTCAAAATCAAATTTAGTTGTACTTGGTTGCATCAATTCATATTTGATATGAATTGATTAACTGAAGACTGAATTTGGCTCAATGATTCAAGCTCAAATCTCTAGGTAGACTTATTTGATTCTAATTGATCGATTGGTGTCTAAGGCAAGTCTTGATCATGATTTTTAATTAAGATCATGCTTACCTAGCCATGCACTAATGGTGTCTAAGGCAAGCATCTGCAACCCTCCTAACGATCTCACTTACCTGACCAATTTGATCGATCAATGATTGAATCAGGTGGCTTAGTCATTTGAGTTCACCTATATCGACTAGGTTAGTCAGACATGTGACTATGCTGACCAGAACCTGGTTAGTCAAACATAAGATTGTGTTGACTTAGTTGAGACCTGAACCCAAATGTCCCCACACAAATATTAAGTCTTAGGTCTTCCACCATTGCAGGAGTGCGAGTGCCCAATTGGTGTTGATTATTTTTGACTAGTTACAATGGTTTAGTTTGTTGGCACATCACCATGGCATCACCTAGCTCTGATGCCAACTATCGTGAAAACTTCTGATCTTTAGCATGGACCTGAGGAGATCTTTGACATTCTTTATGAGTAGCAACCATCGATCCACCAATTTAGATCTATGATGGGGCGCCTCCCTCCTTGGACTTGAGAGAGGCACCCCCCTTTGGATGGCAACTCTAGAGAGAAGAGAGAAGAGAGATTAAGGAAGAAAACATCTATATTCCAATCCACGTACTAAAATCCTAATACATCCTATGTATTTATACATAGATATTAGGCCCGACCAAAAACTTCCCTGGCTAATCTAATATATGAAAGCACTCACCAAGTCCATGTACACCTATGTCTCTCATGCTCTCATCCTTTGGATCTAAATTTGATCCATACATATGTTAGCCACCTTAAGACCTTATTAGACCAAGCCTTAAAATCCCAAATAGAAAACCTCCATCTAGTTCTGTTAGCCACCATCGAGCTGGCTCTGTTAGGAGTCGAGCTGGCTCGACCGTGTATCATCTAAATCTTATCTTCTATCTACTTGAGACAACTGGCTCGACTACATCTCGAGTGGGCTTGGTCTCAGCCCAAGCTAGCTCGACCGTGTATTCGAGCCAGCCTGCCTATGTGTCAGCCTCTTATCTTAGCTGATTCTTCTCCTGACTTTGGTTCTTTGCTCCACCTTATGTCCCAAGTCTTTGGAGCACCTACCAAGCTCCTCAAGGTTTTTATACCTAAACCTCGAGTCGGTGCAGGGCTACACGCCACTTTTACTCTAGGACAACTCCTATCCTAGTCCTAGGACTCACACCCATCCTAGACTCCTAGAGCCAATATCCTGGCTCCTCCTATGGCCTCCCAAAGCTTGGAAGCACTACAAATTCTAACAATCTCCACCTTGGTGTCTCAACTATGGCAATACTCTTCTGCATGATCCCATTATCGCTGCGCACCTTGACAGTCTCTTATGCAAACATCACCTCTACCAATCCTCTTCAACTATTATGCACCCTTGGAGACCTTTGGAATGATTGCCTCTACCATTGAAGACCTTGGCTTGCACCTATGCACCATCCTAGAAATTGTAGAAACCCTTCTGCTTGGCAGCTACATCAATTGTCCTTGATTTTTCTTGAGATCCCGCAGCATTTCTATACTGACACTCACTGCATATCCTAACATGGTCTCCTCAGAATTTTGTTAGTCTTTTTTGCATGTACCGCTCTACCTGAAACTATGCATCTCCAGCATTGGTGTTAGGATATTAATCCTCCTACACTCCTCTACTCTGAACTCGTGTCACATCTCCACCGATGAAGCCACCTATGTCCGATGCTCTACCTGAAACCAAAGTCCTTCTGATGCCGCAAAAGATCTTAACTCTATAATTGAGTCACCCAAGACCAACCATCCAATGCTGCACTACTGGGCCCACCACTGTACCTTAAATATAATCGCTACTCCTTTGGATCCTCTGCACTCCGTGGATCCCTCCGAAACTATCTCAGATATACTACATCCTACAAGCTCCTCTAAAACCATCAAGAGCTCATCCGACTCTTCACTTTCAGCAATTGAATCTTAGAAAATTCCATTCTAGCCTTCTTCTCTTCCATCCCTACACCAGCCATCGCTTCAGTTGTGCCTGGAGGAATTGCAGCTCAAATTCTGTCTTGGGCTCAGACCCACCTATCTCATCTCAAGGCTCCTCAGACTCCCTGGCTCTTCTTGAGACCTATTCTCAGTCTCTCTAAGATGTTTTTTGACACTCTTTACTGAGATACCTTCCTTGGCTACTGCACCATCGAGCCTCTCTCAGCCCCGTGCCTTCAAAAAAATACTACTACAGCACTCCAACACTTCCTACCTCATCTCTACACTGCCTCCTTATAGGTATCCAGATCCTCTTATACTATACACAAATCATCCTCCACCTGAATTGTGACTCTTCCTGATGCTCCTGTAAAAGAAATCTGATCCAAGATCAGCCATCCAGTACTAACCTGCTAGATCTTCATACATCATCTATCTTCATCATCTTTAAGGCTTCATAAATCCACGCTCTGATCGAACTACTGAATGCTTCCCCGACTACTTCTTCGGCCTTCCTATAATCGACGGACGTATAATCACTTCTTCATCTTTTCTTCGACCATTATCTCTTGAAAAATCTCTCTTCATCCATCAAACAGCCCCACACTGCCCATCTTCTTAGAGAACCCTATCACCCATCATACACCCCAATCTCTTCAACCAAGATCGATAAAAAAATCATGCATCTAAACCTTCCACCCCAAAAAAAATCTTTTTCATTAATCCTCTCAGCCTCCACCTTCAATCCACTGCTTTCGGTTGGCCAAACCATAATAATAATAAAGGTAGATCCGAGACATTTCATGAAATACTTATGTAGATTTTTGATTTCTTCTTGTATGACTTTTCCTTTGCTTCCATGTGCCAACAGGATCTGATACCAAATATTGGCGCATTACCATGGCATCACCTAGCTTTGATGCCAACTGTTATAAAAATCCCTACTCTTTAGCATGGACCTGAGGAGACCTTTGACATTCTCTAAGGACAGCATACCATCAATCCACTAATTTAGATCTATGATGGGGCACCTCCCTCCTTGGACTAGAGGGAGGTGCCCCCCTTTGGGCGGTAACTATAGAGAGAAGAGAGAAGAGAGATTGAGAGAGAAAATATTTGTATTTCAATCCACATTCTGAAATCCTAATACATCTTATGTATTTATACATAGATATTAGGCCCGACTAAAAACTTTTCTAGCTAACCCAATACATGAAAGCACTCACTGAGCCCATGTACACCCATGTCTCCTATACTTTCATCCTCTAGATCTAAATCTGATCCATACATGTGTTAGCCACCTTAAGACCTTATTGGACCAAGCCTTAAGATCCTAAACAAAAAACCCCCATCCAGTTCTGTTCGCCACCATCAAGCTGGCTCTGTTAGGAACTGAGCTGGCTTGACTACATATCATCTGAATCCTATCTTCTGTCTGCTTGAGACAGTTGGCTTGACTGCATCCCGAGTCGGCTCGATCTCAGTCCAAGCCGGCTCGACTGCATATCCGAGCCAGCCCATCTATATATCAGCTCCTTATCTTGGTTGATTCTTCTCCTATCTTTGAATCTTTGCTCCATCTTGTATTTCAGATCTTCGGAGCACCTACCAAATCTCTCAAGATCCTTACATCTGAACCTCGAGTCTGTGTAGGGCTACATGTTGCCTTCATCCTAGGATAACTTTTATCCTAGTCCTAGGACTCACACCCATCGTAGACTCCTAGAGCCAACATCCTAGCTCCTTCTGTGACCTTCAAAAGTTTGGGAGCATCACAAATCCTAACACAGTTACACAGGAAGATGCAACCATCCTAATTGCATAAGATGTAGATAGGTACTGATGGAGTTAGGCCTAAGAAATGGACATGTTGAGGGATCTAATGATGGCTTTACCTAAGCATTGAATGGTGGGTCAGAATTAACTATGGATTGGACCAAGAAATGGGCATGTTGAGGTACCATGATTTAGAGATCAAGCACTGCATCATGCTTAAAAAGCATTGGATAATTATTGTCCACTCATCGGTATAGCATAGCCCAAGAACCGAGCATGGTGAGGAGTGCCGCATATCGATGGGATCGTAGTACCTACTAGGAAACCTAGTCATGTAAGGGTTTCCGCATCTCTATGGGAGAGTGTGTGAGATCCATGAGAATAGTGAGAGTCTAGTTTGTTGCTTAAAGTCCTTAGAACAAATTTAAAATCAAGTACAATCATCTAACTTGAATCTTTTGCTCTCGCAGTTAATCATGTCAGCCTCCAACCCTTTAACTCCTATTCTAGAGTCTAACTAACTAATTGGCCTAAACTATAAGGACTGGTTTAGAAACCTCAAGATAGTCTTAAGCTCAAAAAAATTGAGCTATGTACTCGATCAAGATCCTCCCATTTTACCTAATCATTCAAGTGCCCGTCAGATGCTTGCATAGGAAAAATATATGGAAGATGACAATAAAATCAAGTGTTACATGTTGGCTTCGACGTTAAGCAAGTTGCAAAGCTAATATGAGGATATGCCTATTGCCTGGGCAATGATTATTCATCCACAAGAGTTGTATGTGAATAGAGTCACACTATGTGCTTTGAAGTATTTAAAAAATATTTAATACTAAAATACGTGAAAGGCAGTTAGCTCACGATCATTATCTGACAATGATTAAGGACATTGAATAGCTTCAGAAGCTGGGCATTCTAATTTATAAGGAGCTTCATGTAGATTTGATCCTCCAGTCCCTTACTAGTTCATTTGCTCAGTTTGTTATGAACTATAATATAAATAAATTGAACTACACTTTACTTGAGTTGCTCAATATGCTAGTAAGTAATGAGGAGACCTTGAAGAACTCAAGGACCAGTACTGTTCTCACTATGGAGCAGGGATCTTCTTCCAAAAGAAAGTCTAAATAAAAGAAAAAGAAACCTATGAAGAAGCAGAAAAAGAAAAAAGAAAACAAGCCTCTTGAAGTTGAAACACTCATTTCAATGATGCAATCAAATTATTTGATTTTATCAAAAATGAGAAAAAATCTTGTATTTACAAGAAGGTCAATGGAAGTGCTGTTATATTTCTCGTATTGTCTATGGATGACATTCTCCTTATTGAAAATGACATTTTCATGCTGATCTTAGTCAAGAGTTGGTTGTCCAAGAAATTTTTCATGAAAGATCTAGGAGAAGCATCTTATATTCTAGGAATTAAGGTCTATAGAGATAGACCAAATAGGATGCTTGCCTTTAACAGAAGATGTACATAGAGAAAGCACTAAAGAGGTTTAGCATGGAGAACTCTAGGAGGGGATTACTACCCCTTAGACATGACATTAGTCTCATTAAGAAGATATATCCTACCACACCTGAGAAGGTCCAAAGGATGAGCAAGATCCCTCATGCTTTGGTGATAGGAAGCCTCATGTATACCATATTGTGTACATGACTTGATATAGCCCTAGCTGTGAGTGTCACATGCAGGTATCAGTCAAATTCTAGCGAAGAGCATTGGCCTGCTATGAAGAACATCCTTACGCACTTGAGAAGAACAAAGGATTTATTCTTGGTCTTTGAAGAAAGTTCAGAGTTGCGAGTTGAGGGTTATATTGATTCAGACTTTGTATCTGATCCTGATAATAGAAGGCCTACATCAAGATATGTATTTCTGTATAATAGTGGTTCAACTAGCTTGAAGAGTTTCAAGTAACTCATCATTATAGATTCAACAATGGAAGCCAAGTACATCGCTGCCTTGGAAGCTGCTAAGGAGGTCTTCTAGTATAAGAAGTTCATTGCAGAGCTTGGAGTGATGCCATCAGATGCCATTGCTTGATACTATAACAACAACGATACCATAGCCCTTGCTAAGGAGCCAAGGTTTCATCAGAAGTCCAAGCACTTGAGCGGCAATGTGGTAGACTCACCGATGAATGACACCGTACGTGACTACTTTGAGAAGAAATATGTTGAGGTGCGAAGAGTAGACTTTGTGGACAATATGGTAGATCCATTGATGAAGCAGTTGAGCTAGCAGAAGATTGATCATCACCTAGAGAAGATGGATCTTAGATATATGGCCAATTAACTTTAGGTCAAGTGGGAGATTGTTAGATGTATGACCTCGAAAGTCAATTATTGGCTGACACATTATACATTATAGATCATTATTTTATACTTGATTTATTAAAATTAATAAAATAAATATTTTTCTTATCCATTCATGTGTAATGTGTTTGTGAATCATCCAAGGAGTTAGTAGACAATGATACATATTCTCAAAAATTAAGAATTTAAGATATGTATTATTATAGATTAGCTTCTGAATGCTCTTGATTGTTGAATCATCACAAGAATGGTGATTAATCCATCAAGATTGGTGCACGGATCACTTTTCTTTTGGATAGATGAGTCTTAAATCTATAGTACGGAAACACTGGAGTGAGAGTATAAGTGGTTGTTAGAGAACAATGGTACTAAGCATGATCAAGAATGAGAAGTCACTTGGATGTCTACTTACTTGTTAGTGACTATCTCGATGCTATAGTTGTGTGAGTGGTTCTTTGACCTACGGTGCATTGACTGCTCATAGTGGGCTTGCTATAGTTTGACAGCATATAAACATGTTCCCTAGCCATCCAGGGCCTTGCAGTGTTTATTGGTTGCAGTAGATTCATTGTAGGAATAAGGTATATACTTATAAAGGATCTATTGATCTTAATAGGAGAGGAGTAGTCCTATGCGACCTAAGAGGCTGAGACCTTAAATCTGTAGCTACAGTAGCATGATAATAGAAAGAAGTTTTTATTAGGATTCATGGTTGGACTCAAGCTAATTATGTTTTGTATATGATGGATGCTTAGGATTTGATGAGTTTTCATGACCTGCATCCTGTCGGGGTTCTCGATAGAAGAATTCGATCATACGATAATTACACCTAGGGGTTCAAAATTTATATTCTATTAGATTGCTACTACATACTGCTAGACATCACTGGTGGATTATAAAAACTCATTAGGATTATTTTTGGATCAACAATCCTAATTAGGGTTGAGTTGGAATCGTTACGGTCCATCAAAAGGAGTTTTGATGATACTGTATGGAGATCACGATATGTCTCACTACTAGATCGAATAGAACCTGAGGGGTCATACATAAAAGGTGTTAGATGTGTACCCTAAAAGCCAAAATGGCTGACACTTATAATACACTTCTAAGAGCAATTTTATAATTTTGACTATAAATTAATAAAAAAATTATTTTCTATCATAGTATGTATTTAAGTGTCTGTGATAAGTTAATGGTAATGATAATTCATATTTTTAAGAGTTGAAAATTTAAAACATGAATTTTCATAATTAACTCATAAACTGCTCCCGACCATAGGATCATCACGAGAATGATGATCGATGTAGAAGGTTGATATATAATCGCTTTTTTAGAATAGATATATCTTGAGTCTATGGTATGGAGACATCGGAGCAAGAGTACAGATACTCGTTAGAGAATGAGGGCACTGAGCATGACTATCTTGAGCAGTCATAAGGAAGTCTACCTTCTCATCAATGACTGATTCAATGCTGTAGTGGTGTGTCTGGTTCTTTGATCTGAGGTGCATCGATAGTTCATCTTGAAGGTGTTATAGTTTGATTACATCATAACTCGATCTTCTAGCCATTCAAAATTCTGAGGTGTATGTTGGCTATAGCATGTTCGTTGTAAGAATTGGATTATACCAATAGGAGATCTATCTACCTCGGTAGATGAGAAGTAGCCCTATGATAATCATGAGATCGAGTCCTTAAGCTCATGGCCATGGCAGTGTGATTATGATAGAAAGAATTTCTATTAGGATTTCACATCGAACTCGAATTAAATAATTAATTCATATGATGGATATTAGGTTTGATGAGTTCATCTTAACCCTAATCCAGTCGGAACTCAAGATAGAAGAATCCAATCACACAGGTAGCTGCACTGAGATGTTCGCTTTCGATTCTGATGGATTGCCACCATATACTACTAGATTTTACTGGTGGATTTTGGGAGCAATTAGAATGATTTAGATGATCGATCATTCTAATTATATGAATCAGAAAAGTTCTGGTCCATCGAAAGATATTTTGATGATGTCGATGATAGAGATCATGACATATCTCATTATCATATGAAATTGAACCTAACTAGATCATACAAATAAGGATTTGGGTCTGGATGTCATCAATTAGACTAACCCAGTTTAATTGATTTGGATTAGATCTAATTAGGTTCGAGAAAATCATGCTAACACATGATTGAGCCAAACATTCTCCTTTTATAATCATTTTGATTTGTCTCGATTGAACCAAATTTATTTGGGCTCACTCAGGAACCTTATCTTAGTCTACCTGAAGCTTGTCCAGATCAAAAAAGGATTGTCTTAATTCATTAGATGGACTTAAGATAGCACCTGCCAATTCTTGTCACCTGCTAATTCCTGTTTTTGGACATAGGTCAACAGTTGATCCTAAATACTTGGACATAGGGCCATGTGTCATGCACTTATAGGAGAGCACTTGGGGCTCTTGTCCTCCTGCTAAAAGAGGCAAGAGAGAGGGTGCACACCACCCTAGGCATGCACCCCATGTGGATAAGAGATGGAGTCCTATACAGATGGGACTCCAGGGTTTCATGATGGATTCAAACACCCAGGCGCTAAAGACTTTTGGGTTTATCCAGTGTTGGCACCATCTATGAGGATTTTTGAGGGACTCTCATCCGATTAGATCAGATGACATCATTCCATCAATTAGATTTAGATCTGATTGAATGAAGATCTCTGATTGGCTGGGATGATGTGGCACTGCATGGTGCAGCAGGATCTGTTTAAACCCTGTCTGTGCCTAGGGTAAGAAAGCTTTTTCTTTTCACCACATTGTAAGACTGTCCTCTTCTATTCTATGCCTCCCTCTGATCCTCTCTCTCCTCTCTACGTCCAAAGGAGTTGGGCATGGGTTCAAATGCAATTGAAGGAAGAAAGGCACCCAGATCAGGAAGAAGGTAGCACTGTTGAAAGAGACGACCGCTGCTTCTTCAAAAGAAGTTTTGAAGAATTTCAAGATCAAATCCAAATCTGATTTTTGAAGAAACGATTCAGAAGGAGAAGATCTCCAGATCCTATCCGAGTGGACATCGATAGAGGTCAGATGCGTGTGTGGCTTCCTTAAGAACCTCAGAATTATTTAGGATCATCACAGGATAATCTAATTATCCAAAAATAAGGTATGAAATTAAATTAGATTTAATTTTATTTTTATTATATAATATCATATCTTTAGGATCAGATCTGAGATATCTCAGATCTAATTAGGATCATAGAAATTTTTTTTTGAAATATTCCTTCAGATCCAATCAGATCTGAACAATCCTATGCAAGAAAAATAAGATTTTTCCTTCAAAAGGAGCTTATCCTGATCAACAATTTTGGTCATAATCAAATTATCAATTGGATTGGTGGTTTGAATTTAGAAACTGCTAATTTATAAACTTACAAATTTAGTAACTATTAATTATTAGCATGAGGGACTTAATTGCAAGTATTGCAATATAATTGGGTTTAATTAAATTATGGATGAAGTTTTAATTAATTTAAATTAGATTTAATTTAATTGGGCTAGACTTAATTTGATACTAATTGGATTTAACTATCCAAGTTAGACTTGGAGATCAATTCTATTTAGATTGGATTTAATAGCCTTTTTGGATTTGACTCGAATTGGATTCGAATTGAACCCAAACTTAAACCCAATTGAAGAAGGATGCTAAGCCTCCTTTCTTTTAGATTCTTTCTCTTGTTTCATTTTGAAAAAGGATGAGGGTGCACATGAAAATGGTGCCTTCTCTTGTATGCACATGTAGATGAGATAGGCAGAAGATAGTGCCTTCCCACCTCATCTATGACTCTTTCTTGATAAGCCCTAGCCTTAATCAGATTTAGTTTGAATTAGGGGTGAACTCTTATCGAGGGGTGTGGGACTCTTGTTCTATGTGACAATAAAAAGGAGAGAAAGAGGGTGTGCGCTATAAATTAATTGATTTCAAATTTTTTTGCCGCACCACCCTATTCCATGACCTCTTCTTCTTTCTTCTTCATCTCCACACCCCACCATCCTCCTTAGATTTGATCTACAGCATGTTGTGAGGGATAAAAAGAGAGGAAGAAGGTGTCTTTCTTTTCTTCTTGGCATCCTAGAAGAAGTTCCATCAAATCTATGCGAAGAGTTTATGCTGCTGCATTTTCTCTTCAAGTTGAAGAAAAATTTAGATCCAAGTCCAAAAATGAAGCTTGCAAGGTGCTAGCACTCTGATAGCTTTAGCATTTCGATTAGAATTCAGCTCTATATGGATACCAGTAGAGGCACATATACACACACACACACACACACACACACACACACACATATATATATATACACGAAGTGTTCGTGTTGCTTCATTTTCTCTTCAAGTTGAAGAAAAATTTAGATCCAAGTCCAGAAACGAAACTTGCAAGGTGCTAGCACTCTGATAGCTTTAGCATTTCGATTAGAATTCAGCTCTATATGGATACCAGTAGAGGCACACACACACACAAACATATATATAGGGCGCATGCGCGGCTCTGACAAAAATCCGAGAATCCATCAGATTCGATCCGATCTAAATAAAGAAAATCGATTCCAATATTTAATCTTCTTTCTTTATTTTTGATTTTAAATCTTATTCAAATTTTATTTCAGCATGTTAAAAAGATTCATAGGTGATTTAGATTAGATCTACGTGCATATATGATAATTATTTTCATAATTACTTTCTACTGTTATTTTATTAGATGAAAATTTTTTGCATGCACAATCACCATGAAATCCTACAACAACCTGATCTATCAAGTTGGTCTCCTTAGGTCAACTTTGTTATATCAGCCTCTTGATGAACTTGACCTCAGGATTAGTCTTCATCTCAACCTTCAGGCTTGATGGCTTGGACTTGATATTTGTCTTGACTTGACTTAGAGTTCTACCTTAGATTCATCTTTTGATGACCTCGGCTTACTGAGATTAGATGTTTGATGACTTTAGACTTATGAGGTTGGATTTTTGATGACTTTGGACTTTTGAGATTGGATTTCTATTGACTTCCATCTTTTAAGCTCAGATTTCTACTGACCTCGATTTTTTGAGCTTAGATTTCTATTGGTCTCAATTTTTTGAGCTCAGATCTCTACTAACCTCAGCCTTCTAAGCTTGGATTTCTTCTGGTTGGTCTTATTTTGATCGACCTGATTAGGTCAGCTTCCTCGACCTTCATTTTTTCGTCAGCTTAGACTTGATTTCTTTTCAGCTTGGCCTTGATTTTCTGCTTGGCTCGGCTTTCATTTTCTTCTCGGCTTGGCCTTCATTTTTCCTTAGCTCAGATTTGATTTCTTCTTGGCTAGGCCTTGACTTGGGTGTCCTATGGTCCTACGAGAAGGAAAGGGAAGAGAATAGTGGATGAAAGCTTTAGAGCTTTTTACCATGGTTTTTGTTTAAGAGCCTATGAGTTTTGCTTGACTTCTTGTTATTTGGCTTATGCTTGATCTGTGCCTTGGATTACTTCTGATCAATCTCTCTCTTCTCCTTCTCAAAAAATTGGTCAATCAGATGCTGTTGATTTATGAAATTGATCAGCATCTCCTTTTAGGGACCGATCAAAGGCCATTGATTTTTTTTATGGACCAGTTGGTGGCATTGAAGGAGCATGGCTTTGGTGCGCAGGGGGCATAGAGTTACTCACAAGGATCACCTAGGCACTATTGGAGGAGCGTGCGAGCATGTAGGAGGCATCGTCCGATAGAGGGGCGCATTAAGGCAGAGTTGGCCGAGGGAGAGGTGCATGCCGAGGAGGCATCGACTGAAGGAGGGGTGCTAGAGAGTCCCGAGGACACCATCTAGTAGAGCCTAGCATGCGGGGACATGCGGGAGGTGCAGGCCATCGATGAAGGCAAAAGCATGTGCCCGCACATTGAGGGGCAATGGAGAGCTCCAAGGCCACCAATCTAGCCTTGAGGTGTGATGGAGAATGTAGGATGAGTGCGAGGGAGGCCACGATCTGTCGATCCACTCTCGCCATGCGACAGAAAAGTGCGTACGCATGGGAGGAAGGTCGTAGGCTATCGATCCTACCTCGGTGCATGATGAAGGAGCGCATACGCATGTGGGGAAGGTCGGGGATCTGACATCGATGTTGGGAGAGGCCGCACGAGGGCAGCAAAGCCAGGAGAGGCCGTGCAGGGGCGACGGAATCAGGAGAGGCCATATGGGTGCGACAAAATTAGGAGAGGCCATGTGGGGACAGCGAAACCAACCTCGGTGCCGACAGAGGCATGCGTGCACATGGGGAAGGCTAGTGACCATCAGAGCCTTTCTGATACGGACACTAGAGCCACCAAAAGCTGATGACATAATTTAGATTCAATTTAGATTGAAAAAGCCAAATCAGAATAACTCTACTTTAGTTATTTAGTTTCAGTCATTTTGATTTAGTCAATTAGTTCTTTTGATGCATTTAGTTTTGGATCCATAGGACCATACTTGAATTTATTTTGGATTGAGCCTTATTTAGAAAGAGACCATCATAAAGAAGCAAGCTTGGTCCACATTATCTTTGAAGCCATCACCCTCCACATGCCTAGGGAGGAAATACACATGCCAGCATGTGCCATGCCAAGGAATTCTCATGCCAAGTTGTGCCAAGCATCAATCGCCTACATGGAGTTTCTTTTCTTCTCTAGGATTCCTTAAGAGTTCTTGATTTCTTACTTATTTTGTTAAAAGACTGATTTCTTTCCTATGGTTCCATAAAAGATAGATATGATATATTATTGCATTTGGAAACCATACATAATATTTTACCTTTTTGTTCGGAGGGTTGATTTTTTTTTTGTAAAAAAAATAGGATTTCTAAAGAAATAAGATCCCTAGGTTCCTATATAAACCTATGTATCTTTCATGAAGGAGACAATGAATATATGAATGATTTTACCCATAAATACTTGTGTCAATTGCTTCAAGAGGGAGAGGATGTGAGACCCAAAATCACCCCACGAGGAAAGGATGTGAGGCCCACTTTTTTTTACTATTTCTTTAATCTTCATCTTCTAGAGATCCAGTGTTCCTACGATCCCGATTCGTCTTCATCATCTATATACATAAGCCTATTCCATCAAAAGAAAATCTTTCTTCTCCAAAATTTTTATCTATCATGTAGAGAGAGAAAGAGTGATCTATTATTCTATAGATCAAACATTGACAAGGATCTTCATTTCTTCTCAACTGATCTTTGATTTTTTTACTTATTTTTTTTCAAATCCGATGTTGATAAAAACCCAGTTCTTTATCGATAGATCTGTTTGGTTAAAAGATTAAGAGCCCTAATCATGATAGTTTCTTAACTCCCATGATCCAGATTCTTCTTTTTTCTTTTGGATTTTCTTATGGGCTTAATTTCTTATTATCCTTCATTCCATTTATATATATTTTTTTATAATATTCATGAGAATGTTTAATTTCTGCTATCTATTTATTTACTTTATTATTACTAGTTATTTACTAATCTCTAAAATGGTATTCATCTGCATCATTTAGATTGATCGTGCTTGGTTTCGTGTCAATCAGTCATACCTCTTGAGCAAAGTATAGGCAACTATATTGTTTGTCTTGGGAATAATGTGTCATGGTTGGACGTAATTTATTATTGATGAATGAAAGAAAGTTTGATCTTTTTTTTTTTTGATTGTCCCATATCAATTTAGTATCAGAGTTGGATTGGTTACGGCTTTAGTTTAAATTCTGCAATTTAAATTCGTGCAAGTTAAATTTTTGCATTTTAAATTTCATAATTTACTTTCCAGTATTTTTTTCCTCTTTCTTACTACATCTTATTCCTGCATCCTGAACTTGCATGACCACTAGATCAGGTTCCCAATATCAACGTCCTACTTCCCCACTTAGTATCAATATGAATCCCAATACAGCAGCCATCATTAATGCCCTGACTGAGAAGTTTGATGATATGAAAGATTTTATGAAAATCGTGAGTAAAAGAATAGCAATACTAGAAGAAATTAGGCATAGACAACCTGAACCTGAGTCTCTCCAACTGCCTATAGGATAGAGAAGAATAAATCTAGACCTAGATCGACCTATAGCAGTATGCCCACACCATAACCAGTTCGATCAGAATGAGCATGTCCTTAAAAATGTGAAGATTGAAGCCCCAAGTTTTGATAGTTGTCTAGATCCAAGAGAGAACCTAGATTGGGAATCGGGTATGGACCATTATTTTGAATGGTATGAAATATCTGAAGCAAGAAGAGTTAGATTTGTTAGGATGAAGTTGGTTAGGCAAGCCTAACTTTATTAAGAAACTATTGAGCATCTTCTCAACTAAAGAAGACAAGATCTAATAGAAATCTAGGATGAAATGAAGGAGAAACTTAGAGAAAAATATCTCCCCACCTCCTACCAACAAAGACTTTTAGATCAGTGGCTGAGACTTACTCAAGAAAATAGATTAGTCACTGAGTACATCACGAGATTTGATGAGTACCTCATGAGATGTGGAGTAACCGAAGATAGAGTTGTTATCTTATCTAGATTTAGAGCTAAATTATGAGAGGATATCCAGCGTGAGCTTTTTTTGTGAGAGGTAACTATGTTAGAACAAGCTTATCAACTTGTCCTGGACTTTGAAAGATTTTCTAGGTATTCGACCATCCATCATCTTGAACCTAGCCGAGTAACCCCTTCTAGATCGAGATCTAATACTACTTAGGCTCCTAGTAATAGATCTCCACCTACAAATTCTATTGTGAAAAAAGAAGATAAAGAAAAAAGAGTTGTAGGAGAGTTATCTAAGAAAAGTAGTTCTCGATCTCACTGCTTCAAGTGTCATGGTTATGGTCATTTTTCTGCATAATGTCCCGATCGATCTTTATTTATGGAAGAATTAGAAGAGAAAACTCTAGAAAATATTGAAGAAGAAGTTTATGAAGCTGATCCAGACTTAGCCAAGCAGTTTGAGAGTACTAAAGATATCCTAAGTTTTATTGCATCAGAGTCAAATCTTAGGCTTGGAGTTGTTAGGTATGTTCCAGCACAGACTAAGGAGAGTGAAGACTGGCGTAGGATCTCTATTTTTCATACCTTCATAAAATTTAGCAATAAAATTTATAAGATGATCATAGATAGCGGGAGCTGTATCAACGCCATCTCTACCAACAAGGATAAGCGATTAGGATTAGCTCCTGTAGATCATCCCAGCCTATATCGTGTGTCTTAGATAGATTCCTTTTCTATTCTCATCAAACTTAGTTGCTGTATTCTCATCCAACTCCATTCTTATCAGGATCATGTTTGGTGCAATGTCTTACCCATGAAAGTTGGAAGTATCATATTAGGTCAGCCTTGATTATTTGATAATGATGTTACGATTTATGGCTGAACCAACTCCTATAGTTTTACTCATAAGGATAAGAAGATCACGATCAATCCTTCCGCACCTAAGGCTATCAATAGAAAGATAGGCGATGGATCAAAAAAAAATATAAAAAAGAAAAGCCTCCATCTGATAGGTGCTAAGAAATTAGAGATGACCATGAATAATGGATCACCAGTTTGGATGCTTGTTGTAAGAAAAGTTCATGAGGACCCTAAGGTAGATCATCCCAAGAAAGTAGTCAGCCTTCTTAGTGAATTCCATGATGTCTTTCCTAAGGATCTTTCAGATCACTTATCGTCCATGAGAAACATTCAACATGCCATTGATTTGGTACCTGGATCTATCCTACTCAATTTGCCCATTATAGGCTGAACCCCATTGAGCATGCCGAGTTGCAAAGGCGAGTTGGAGAGTTGATAAAAAAGAGATTTGTAAGAGAAAGTTTAAGTCCTTGTGTGATTCCTGCACTACTGACTCCAAAGAAGGATGGTACATGGAGGATGTGCATAGATAGCTGTGCCATTAATAAGATCACTATTAAGTACCATTTTTTCTTTGCTAGGTTAGATGACATGCTAGATATGATGGTTGGAGCCACTATTTTCTCTAAGATTGATCTTAAAAGTGGTTACCATCAAGTAAGAATTAGACCGAGGGATGAGTGGAAAACTGCTTTTAAGATGAAAGATGATTTATATGAGTGGATGGTGATGCCATTTGGATTATCCAATGCTTCTAGTACTTTCATGAGATTGATGACCCAGGTATTACGACCACTTATAGAAGAGTTTGTGATCATGTATTTTGATAATATTTTGATCTATAGTCGAACTAGGAAGGATCATTTAGATCATCTCCAAAAGTATGCCAAGTTCTTAGAGTAGAAAGCCTATATGCCAATCCTAGAAAATATGCTTTCATGACAGACCGTGTCATCTTCTTAGGTTTTATTGTTATCCCTGATGGTGTGTCTGTCGATCCTAAAAAGATTAGAGCAATAGTTGAGTGGTCGGTACCCAAGAGTGTGCATGATGTGCAGAGTTTTCATGGATTAGCAACCTTTTATCGTAGGTTCATAAAAGGGTTTAGCACCATAGCCGCTCCCATTACTAATTATATTAGAAAGAGAGATTTTGAATGGACTAAAATAGCCAGTAGAGCCTTCATAGATATTAAGGATAAAATGACCCACGCCCCAGTCTTACGTCTACCTAATTTTTCTAAGATTTTTGAAGTAGCATGTGATGCATCAGGAGTTGGAATTGGTGGTGTCCTCAGTCAAGAAGGTCATCCGGTAGCATACTTTAGCAAGAAACTTAATGATTCTAAATTAAAGTGTTCTACCTATGATAAGAAGTTTTATGCGGTAGTCCAAGCCCTAAGATACTGGAGACATTATCAACTACCGCAAGAATTTATTTTATACTTAGATCATGAGCCCTCCGATTTCTGAATTTTGAAAGAAACTGAATCATAGATATGGTAGGTGGGTCGAGCTTTTGCAAGCCTATACTTTTGTTTTGAAATACCATGCGGGTGTAGAGAATCGCGCTGTTGATGCCCTGAGTCGTCGTCATACTTTGTTATCCACCGTTAGTGTAGAGGTTGTTGGTTTTGAAAAGATTAAAAATAATTATGATGAGTGTCCAAATTTTAGTAGTATACTTATCACTTTACGAAAAGGACCATCTAGAGAATACAGTGAATATACCCTTTAGGATGGTTACTTGTTTAGAGAAGCTAGACTATGTATTTTTCGTACATCTTTAAGACATTTTCTAGTTTGAAAACTATATGCTAGAGGATTAGCTGGATACTTTAGTAGGAACAAAACCATAGAGTTGGTAGAAGTTCAGTTCTTTTGGCCAAGTCAGAAAAAAGATGTCACTCGAATTATTGCCCAATGTAGAACATGTGCCGTAGTTAAGCAGAGAAAATAGAACATGGTGTATACACACCCTTGCCTGTTCTAGACTGTCCTTGGCAAGATGTTAGCATGGATTTTGTTTTAGGCTTACCTAAGATAGTTAGGAAGCATGATTTTGTTCTAGTGGTTGTAGATAGGTTTTCAAAAATGGCCCATTTTTTATCCTGTTGCCAAACGTCTGACGTTTCGAAAGTTGCAAAAATATACTTTGATGAGATTGTTAAATTGCATGGATTATCCAAAACCATTGTGTCTGATAGGGATGTTAGATTCATGAGCTACTTTTGGAAAATTCTATAGCACCTTCTCAGCATAAAATTAAAATTTTTTTCTACCTTTCACCCGCAAACAAATGGTCAAACTGAAGTGGTCAATAGAAGTCTTGAAAATTTGTTGCATTGCTTGATTGGAGAACATATGGATAACTGGGATCTTTTATTGCCCTGAGCTGAATTTGCATATAATAGCTCTGTTAATAGGTCCATTGGCATGAGTCCTTTTGAAGTAGTTCATAGATATCAACCTAGAAAACCAATAGAATTTATCCCACTACACATGCATGCTAGAATTTTTGAATCTGCAGAGTCATTTGTATAGCATGTCAAGAGTTTACATAAAAAGATCAGTAAAAAAATTAGTTTTAGTATTAAAGTTTATAAATAGAATGTAGATTCTCATCGATGTACCCAAGAGTTTGTGGAAGGAGACTATGTAATGGTTCGAATGAGGCCTGAATGATTCTCACCAGGAACCATTAAGAAGTTACATACTCGAGGAGCAGGTCCATTTAAGATTTTAAAGAAGATTGGATCGAATGCATATATTATGGACTTACTTTCTAATTTTAGGATTAGCTTTACTTTTAACGTTGCAGATCTCGTTGCCTATAAAGAGCCAACTTGGATACCTAGTGAGCCATTTGAGCCTGAACTAACATTTGAGAGAGAGTCTATTCCTGAGTGTCCACCAGCCAAAATGTCAAAGCATGATTAGATTGAGAGAATTTTGGACGAGCAGATCATCTCCACTCGAAGTCGAGGCTATCAGCGGTACTTAGTTAGATGGCAAGGTCGACTGAAGTTCGAGGATACCTAGATCATATGGAAAGAGCTACAGCGTATTGATCCTGATTTGCTTGAGCATCACCAGAGCGGAATCGACCCCCACTACACATGGTCAAGTTCTCCCCATCTCGAGAGAATTGGTGCGGACACCAGAGCCACCAGAAGCCATCGACATAATTTAGATTCAGTTTAAATTAAAGAAGCTATATCAGAATAACTCTACTTCAATTATTTAGTTTCAATCCTTTTGATTTAGTCAATTAGTTCTTTTGATGCATTTAGTTTTGGATCCATAGGACCATACTTGAGTTTATTTTAGATTGAGCCTTATTTGGAAAGAGACCATCATAAAAAAGCAAGCTTGGTCCACGTCATCTTTGGAGCCACCACCCTCCACATGCCCAGGAAGGAAATATACATGCCAGCATGTGCCATGCCCAAGGATCCTCATGCCAAGTTGTGCTAAGCATCAAGCGCCCACATGGAGTTCCTTTTCTTTTCTAAGATTCCTTAAGAGTTCTTAATTTCTTACTTATTTTATTAAAAGGTTGATTTTTTTCCTATGGTTCCATTAAAGATAGATATGATATATTATTGTATTTGAAAACCATACATAATGTTTTACTTTTTTGTTGGGATGGTTGATTTTTTTCTTGTAAAGGGAATAGGATTCCTAAAGAATTAGGACCCCTAGGGTCCTATATAAATCCATGTATCTTTCATGAAGGAGACAATGAATGTATGAATGATTTTACCCACAAATACTTATGTCAATCTCTTCGAGAGGGAGAGGGTGTGAGATCCAAAATCACCCCATAAGGAGAGGGTGTGAGGCCCACTTTTTTTCTAACTCTTTAACTTTCATCTTCTTGAGATCCAGTGTTCCTACAATCTCGATTCATCTTCACCATCTATCTACACAAGCCTATTCCACCAAAAGAAGATTTGTCTCCTCCAAAATTTTCATCTATCATGCAAAGAGAGAAAGAGTAATCTATTATTTTACAGATCAAACATTGACAAGGACCTTCGTTCCTTCTTAATTGATCTTTGATTTTTTACTTTTTTTTTTTTCAAATCCGATGTTGGTAAAGACCCAATTTTTTATCGATAGATCTACTTGGTTAAAAGATTAAGAGCCTTAATCAGGATAGTTTCTTAACTACCATGATCCAGATTCTTGTTATTTTTTTTGGATTTTCTTATGGGCTTAATTTATTGCTATCCTTCGTTCCATTTATATTTTTTTTTTATAATTATTCATTAGCATGTTTAACTTCTGCTATCTATTTATTTACTTTATTATTACTAGTTGTTTATTGATTTCTAAAATGACATTCATCTGCATCATTTAGATTGATTGTGCCTTGGTCTCATGTCAATCAGTCGCGCCTCCTGAGTAGAGTATAGGCAACTATACTGTCTGTCCTAGAAATAATGTACCACGATCGAACGTGATTTGTTGTTGACAAACGAAAGGAAGCTTGGTTGTTTCTTTTTTTTTTTGGTTGTCCCGCATTACTTTCTTCTTCTCACCGATGATAGGAAGGACTAGAGGGGAGGGGCGAAGCCCCCTTTTCTTTTTTTTTCTTTCTCTCTCTTCTTTTTTTCCTTCCATCTCTTCTGTCATTCATGATAGGATTGGACAAGAGGAAGAGAGGTACCGGGCACAAGTTGACTATGGCAATTCCTATAACACATGCACAAATCGAGAATCAATGGAGGAACAATGTGGCACCTTTTATCCAAATGGAGCATGAACAACTATGCATAGGTAACTTTGGTCGAGGCCAAGGATAGATGAGTTGGGGGTTTTTCTTCTTCCCTTTCTCTATTCTGGCCGTCAGATTTTAAACTTGCTGAAAAAGCAAGTTGAACTTGTTTATCGTCACCACTGTTGGCCGAGGCGATGGAGGAGTTTCTGCTAGTGATGGCTGTACCTGGTGGCTAGCCATGCTTTCTACCTACCAAGAGGTGGTGACGTTGGAGTAGCGTGAGGATGCTCTTCCCTACCTTCCACCTATCGAGAAGTGGTGACGTTGGAGCGATGGGAGGATAGTCTTTTGGGCCCCATTGCTACTGTACCTTTGATCTGCACTCCTTCAAATAGGAACAGATCCTTCTTCTAGCATCAATCTATTGATGTAAGATTTTACCTGACGCCAATGATGTTAGAGCAGATAGTTGAGATTGGTCTTTCTAGGGATGAGACCTGTAAGAAAAATCCTGACCGAAGGTAGCTCAGGTGGGGATCCTCTGATGTTCAAGTTAGAGTCTTGTTCAACAAAAGAAGGAGCATGAGAGGCAAAGTAATGGTGTACCTTGGGATCCCTCTTTTGTCTTCTTTTATGAAAAAAGACTAGAGTTTGTTAAGCCTGATGATAAACATATTAAATATATATAAAAATATTAAATTATTAATTTATTTATCTTTATTTCTTAAGAATTGATATTTTTATTTTATCTTTTGTAGAAAAAAAGATCACTGATGAAAAGAGCTCAATTTATGGATCAAAATAAAAAAAAAATGGAGCGAATCAGACTTAAAATAGACCCAGAATGAGGATTTAAAGGAAAACGAAGGAAAAAATGAAAAAAATAAAAAAACCTAGCCCAAAAATCAACACAAAATAGCCTATTAGGCCGGCTAGTGCATGGTGGACCGACCGGCCAGTCCATGGAACCAGGCACAAATTGGCTAACTCAGAAGGCGTAGTGAATTAGAGCACGCCACATGGTGGACCTAGACCCTTAAAGGGTTTTACCAAAAATTCCACATGGCTTATGGGGGTAGAAAGGCTAATTCCTCAGGCATAGCATGCGAAGATTGGTGGAGGTCTTTGGTGTGTTTGGTCCATGGCAGTCCACAAGAATAGGTGTGCACCATCCAATGGCTAAGAACTACACCAGTGAAGATCCAAAGGCCAGCATCATTTCTAGGTTTGATTCGGCTGCATCCAGTGGTTTTGTGCAATCCAACGACCTATGTTCATGTCGGTTGAAATCCAATGGCCGAAAATGGGTATCCAACCTGATTAAGGAATTCCATTCATGATCTAATGGTCCAAATTCATCTCCAAGCTTGATCCAACGACTGTAATTTAATCTGGGTCTTGATGAGACTGTAAGTGATGGATTTTGACCAGATCTGGATTATTTAAACTCGATCTGATGACTGAAATCCTTCACAAGGAGCAGAATTTGATCCAAACTCATTTTCTTTGGTTTTTCTCCATTTTTAACTCAAATTCTTTTGATTTTTTCTTTATAAAAGGTCATTCCCTGAGACCTAACGAGCCATCAGCCCTCCAAAGTCTTTCTTTGACATAAAACTCTCTCTCTCTCTCTCCCTCGTATTTCTCTCTCTCAAACTTTTCTTCTTGAAATTTTCTTCTTTCTTTCTCCAATAAACCACAAAATTTTTCTATTTCTCCACCAAAACTTCTCTGGTCCTCCTGATTTCTACAACTAGCTGCTATCCAGGATCTTCCGCAAAGCATCGGGATGAAGATTTTAGTGAGAAGCTTCTCGATGGCCGACCGATCAACTTATTCTTAGGAGATCATTGTGAACTTATTTTGATGGTATTTCTTATTTTTCATCTTTTGTATTTCTTTTTAATTTATGATAAAGACTATTTTTATTTATAAAATCTTTGTACTTTTATAAGATTGATCTAGAGTAGTTTATGACTCTTGAGACGAGCCATGATCTACGGGTATGGTTCATACTCTTAGGATATATTATATTTAGATTAATTCTTTTTATTATATCTAATTCAATTTAGACTAACCTATAACTTTAAGGGATAGGCAGTGATCTAAGTATACTGACCATACTCTTTAAGATAGATCATATCTTTAATGATTAGATATCAATTATAGTATATTAAAAAGAATACTAGCTATTAGATAAGAGATCAATTAAGATCCTGAGAATCCATCTTCATACTTATCATCAACTTTTAATTAATTTGCTATTTATTTACTTTCTTAATTAATTTAAATAGTCTTTTAATTAATCAACTTTTAACTAATCTTAGTCTTGCTTTTAATTTATTATTTAAATATAATTAACACAATCTCTAAGGATACAATTCCGACTTATCCTATCTATATAGTAGTGAGTTAGATTTTATTTTTGATCATCTATGATAGCAATCAAATTTTGACGTCATTATCGAGGATCATAATTTAATTGCTTAAGAAAATTTAAAAAAATAAAAAAATAAAAAATAAAAAAATTAATTAATTAAATTTTTTTAAAAAAAATTAATTACACTGACACTACATAAGCTATTTAGGCGGTTAGAGACTTAATCACAGAACTTAACAAGTAAAATTAATTAATTTAAGTTTGATTATCGTACTTTACTTGGACATCTTGACTTTTTGCATCTCATCTTCATAAGACATTTTTAGGACATTAAACTCAATTAAACAAGATAAGATAGGAATTTGATCATCTTTCCTTAGCCCAAAAATCATAAATCTTTATATTGCATTAACCCAAGCCTTTAATTTTTAAAATCAATTAGATGTTGGCCCCTAAGGATACTCAAGCTCATTAGGATAAGGAATCCTAAAAGTTGTACTGGGTTAGGGTCAGTCAGATCAACTGGTGTCCAAGGTAAGTGGTTCAAGAATCACATCCCAAAGGAAGGTGGTTACTTAATTGATTTCGTTAGCTTATCTAGCCAAGCAATTAGTGTCTAAGGAAAGCAACAAGGGGACTCCCACCAATCTTACACTTACCTGGCTAGTTGAGTTGCTGATTCTATATTTGAAAGGCTTGAAGGTGATCTTGAAAGTTAGGAGCTGTCTAGATCTAGGACAATCTTTCGCCAGTATTGACTATATAATTTGATTGCTAACAAATATTAAAACCTAATTAAACTCTTCTAATCTATTTCTTAGTTTTAGGACTCTCTAGGTTCTCATCTTTAGAATTTCTTTCATTCTTTTTAAAAAAATTAAAAAATTAAAAAAAAATTAAAAAATATCTTTCTGTGCTTGCCCTAAGGTATAATTATAGGATTTATGCTCAGGCATTTCTCACTGCAATCCAAAATTCAATCCATAGATCCTAAAATCGAGAGAACCCTTAGAGCTAACAGACCTAGAAATATGGACCAAAACCAAGAGAACGATCCACTTAGATAATTAAAGAAGTACTTCACTCCTTCCACATATTCTTACTCTTCCTACATTCAGGTTCCTCTAGTAGAGGCTACATAGTATGAAATCAAGTCTAGTGTTATTCAGATGCTCCCATCTTTTTATTGACTAGCTAATGAGGATCCATACAAACATCTTGATGAATTCCTAGAAATATGCTCAATAATTAAAATTCAAAATTTCTCTGATGATGCCCTTAGGCTGAAATTGTTCTCCTTTTCATTGAAGGATAAATCCAAATATTGGTTAAACTCCTTAGATACTATAACTATTTCAAACTGGGACCAACTTCAAAAAAAATTCCTCAAAAACTACTTTCTAATAGAAAAAACTAATCAAATAAGAAAGGCCATAATTAGTTTTTTCTAGTTAGAGGGAGAGATATTTCATGAGACTTGGGAGAGATTAAAAGAACTAATTAAAAAATACCCCCACCATGCTGTACCCAAGTAGCAATTAGTCCAGTGCTTTTATGATGGGTTGATAGAGAAGCATCGGCAGATGGTTGTGCATCATATGGTGGAACCTTCATGCTGAAAAATGAGCAAGAAACCTGTCAGCTGTTTGAAATTCTAAGCGAAAATTCATTACCCCATATGTCTGCTGCTAGGAGAGACCCTCCCATGTCCAGACCTAAACGGGATGGAATTTATGAAATAGGTAGTTTGATGGACATCTATAGCTAAGTAAATGAATTATCTCAAAAGATGGACCGACTACTGCAAGTAATCCCCACTAGTACTCCACCCACATCCATGGTAGATGTGTGTGCAATATGTTCAAGTCCTGCATATTTATGATTGTCCCGTTGCATCCTAGTTCTCTAAGTTTATGCACGAACAAGTAAATCAAGCATAAACTTAGAATAATTTTAGAACAGGATACAATCCTTACTCCAACACCGACAATCTCGGTTGGAGAAACCATCCAAATTTTTCTTGGGCCCAACAACCTACTGCTAGGCCACTAGTTCCCATACCTAATTACACTGAGGCAACTTATAAACCAACTCCATACTCACAAGTTGCACAAAATTCACAGCCTTCTTCAAATACTTTCTTTGAAGAAAAAATATTACAAAAATTAAAGGAGCTCAAGATGAACACCTAAATCCTTTACTCCCACACTCAATCAATAGCCAAGTTAGAAACCCAACTAGGGCAACTAGCCATTACTTTTAATAGAAGGAAGGAAGAAAGACTTCCAAGTCAACCCATTAATAACCCAAAAGGGCAATACATGGCTGAGAGCTCCACTGGCTTAGAAATTTTTTCCAAACATGCAAAGTCTATTATGACCCTTAGAAGTGGGAAAACCATAAATCAGCCTGAAATAACTCCAGAACTAGAACCATCAAAACTAGCTGAATCAGAAAAAAATAAAATCATAAAGAGGGAAGAACCTACTCACCCAGCACCTACACTTAAAGTCCCATTTCCTAGTGCTTTAGAATCCCCTTTGCCTTTAAACAAGAAGGGCATGAAAATGAATGAAATGCTTGAATTATTTAAATAAGTCCAAATTAATTTATCCCTTCTTGATGCTATTAAATAAGTCTTAATATATGGCAAATTTCTCAAAGTTCTGTGCACTCAAAAATGAAGAACTAAAGCACACACACCTAAGAAAGTCCACTTAACCAAACAAGCCTGCTACATCTTTCAACAAATAACCCCACCCAAACTTAAGGATCCTGATACCCCAATAATATTCTGTGTTATAAGAGATTTGACCATTAAGAAAGCATTACTAGATTTGGATGCGAATGTTAATCTTCTCCTAAGTTCTATTTATGAACTTTTTAGATTTGGAGAATTAAAACCCACTATGGTAACCCTACAATTAGCTGATAGATCAATTAAGGTATCCCATGGAATGTTAGAAGATGTGCTGATCAAGGTGGATGAATTTTACTTTCTTATAGACTTTCTGGTGTTAGACATGGAATCTAGTAGCAACCCCAGCCAAGTATCTATCATCCTAAATAGATCCTTTCTAGCAACTGCCAATGCTTGTATAAACTGTAGGACTGGGGTTATTGATATATCTTTTGAAAATAAAAAGCTAAGATTGAATATTTTTAACGCTACATAGGGACCACCTACTTTTGACCATAGTGAAATTAATTTACTAGAGGAAGTTTTAGAAGATAAAATCCATACCTTGGTTGATTCAGATCCTTTACAGGCATGCCTAGCACATTTTGGAGTGGATGATTTTGATATTGTTGGATACACTAGAGAAGTTAATGCACCATTAGAGCTACCTAATTTTAGCACCACTCCTTTCTAGACTGTAAAGTATGAATAATTACCAACTCAGTCGAGCCTTCTAGTACCATCCCTAGAATCACCACCTACCCTAGAGTTAAAGCCTCTTCCTGACACATTGAAGTATTTATTTCACAAACCCGATGAGACCCTTCTGGTAATCATATCCTCTAAATTAACTATTGACTAGGAAGACCAACTTGTAGGTGTGCTCAAAGAGCACAAGAAAGCTATAGGATGGATAATTGCTGATTTAAAAGGCATTGACCCTTCTATTTGCATGAATCACATACATTACGAGGCCGAGGCCAAACAACATAGAGACATGCAATGTAGATTAAATCCAAATATGCGGGAGGTAGTAAGGTAAGAGGTAATAAAATGGTTAGATGCAGGATCCAATTTTTGACAGTAAATGAATTAGCCCGACCCAGGTGGTACCTAAGAAGTCGAGTATCACTATGGTAGAAAATGACAAAGGTGAGTTATTACCCACTCGCACAACAACTGGCTGGCGAGTGTGTGTAGATTATAGGTGACTCAATGCCATGACTAGGAAAGACTACTTTTCACTACTTTCTATTGACCAAATTCTAGAATGGTTAGTAGGTCAAGGCTACTTCTACTTCCTGGATGGATATTCAAGATACAATCAAGTGCCTGTATTCCTAGTGGACCAAGAGAAAACCACCTTTACCTACTCCTATGGTACTTTTGCCTTCTGTAGAATCTTTTGGACTATGCAATGCATCGGCCACTTTTTAGAGGTGCATTATGGCTATTTTTTTGATATGGTCGATATATTTTTAGAAGTGTTCATGGATGGCTTCTCTATTTTTGGCTCTACTTTTGATGTCTATCTCCAAAATTTAACTAAAGTACTTAAACGATGTGTGGAGATAAATTTGGTATTAAGTTGAAAAAAGAACCATTTTATGGTTCGTGAGGGAGTCATACTCAGACATATTGTATCTAAGCAAGGGATCGAAGTAGATAAAACTAAAGTTGAGATAACATTAAAGCTACCACCTCCAACCTTGATTAAATAAGTACGATTCTTCTTAGGACATGCAGGATTTTCTAGATGCTTTATTAAGGATTTTAGCAAAGTTTCCCGACTTTATGTAATCTTTTGGTTAAAGAAAATTTCTTTGATTTTAATGAAGACTATTTAGCCACCTATAATAAACTTAAAACAGCATTGACAACTGCACCAATTATTAAACCACCAGATTGGATCCTACTATTTGAAATTATATGTGATGCTTTTGATTATGCGATAGGGACAATTTTAGGACAAAAATTCAATAAGGTGTAGGGTTTGGTGTACAGGGCGAAAGCACAGATTTCAAAGCAAAATTATGAAATCATAAAATCAAATTCAAATCTTAGGACCATCTTATTAGAATTTAAATCATATAATTTTTCATCCAAATCTCTTTATCTTAAAGAAGACTTATTATCCTTAATAGGACCTTATCTAGACAAGAGAAGGAAAGAAAGAATATTGAACAAAAAGAAACTCTTGTAAGAAAGAAGGAAGAAATTAGAATATCCTAGACTCTCAAAGCGCACCTCTATTTATAATGTACGTAGGGGTGCTTCCTCAAAATCTCATACCCTCTCCCTAGGCATATCTCATGCCCATTCCATCATCTCATGTCCATCTGAAAAAAAAATCAAGCCACGTGGAGTACATAGAATTAATAAAAAGAGGTGCTTTAAAGTAGAAGGACTCTTCGGACTAATTCTACGTAGTTTTCATGAAGAGTCACAAAACTTCATTTAAGTGGTGCCTTTATTCAAGGGCTTTGATCAAAGATGAAGTTATCTAATGGCCTTAAAAGGAGTTGCCTCGTCTAAAGTGGGGCATGGAGATAAGGATGGAAAAGTCAAAGGCCAAAGGGCCTTTGACTTGGTCCAAGGGGTGCCAAGAAGTTGGGGCAGGAAGGAGTCCTCTTTTATCCTACTTTTAGATATTCTATAGAGGAGTTTAAGAAGTAGAAGGACTCTCCTCTGTGCCTCCTCATAGATCTGAAAACTCATAAAAATTTTTTATGTAGAAATAAAAGAGGATAAGGCCAAGGAAGTTGGTGCAAACCAAAAATCATGCACTATAACCCTTAGCGCATTAAGTCTCCTCCATGCACCAAGAAAGAGACTCTCTAGCATGTGGGACTCTAGTTTTAGGCAACCAATCCCTTGGTCATCCAACAAAGGGTTAACTTAATTGAGGACGAAATCTGATTTGATCCAAATTGGATCTAATTAGCCTAAATCTGAACCCGATTCAAATCCAATTCGAATCTAGGTGCTAGGATCTGCAATATATGCTAGAATATTTGATTTGCAAACATAATTTAATCTAATTAAATTTTTGGATCAATTTTCTTTGTGTGTGACCCATTAGGTTCCACATCTAGCTAGCAATGGGTCCAGGTGTGATTTGACCTAATTTAGTTAGAACTTAACCAAACAGATTTGATCAAATTGAGCTAACCGATTTTGATAAATTAGAACACTTTCTAATTGATGATCAAATTAAACTCTTTAATTCGATCAAATCTATAAGACATGATTGACATCTAGCAATGTATCATATTTATCCAAAAGATATAAAATTTTGATAAAAATATCAAAAATATCCTTCAATGAAAAGTTACCGTGCAACTTGATCTTATGATCATCTTGCATCTTGAATATGACTATGGATATGAAATCATGTCAAATCTAATTTCATATTTATATTTCTCTCAATCATATGATGATGATTCGATTAATAAAATATTAAAAACTATTTTTAATTTTCATCATACTTTGATCAAAGTCTTTCTGAATCATCATTCAATTTAAGCAAGTAGGATGCGATCTCCTCTTACCAAAAGTGATCGATTTCATGTTGACTTGCTCACAACCTCCATATGCAATCCACCATATCTAGAATATTCCATACATGACTAAGTCATGAATGAGTATGAACCAAAATATGGATTCATGCATACAAGATTCTATGGCAGTCTTAGGTCAAGGGATTACATGCACAACTTCCACTATAAGAACCATCTATTGATAAGTAGATAAGACTCCATTAGATATTTTTAAATCAGATCAATTCAGTAAATTTATTCTCTAATAAGCATCCACATTCTTATATTAGTGTTAAACACAAGTGATTGTGAGATCAATCATCCTCTCCATCGAGTATACATAGGATGTGCGAGTCTTTTTGAAAATATTGATCCCCAAGCTCAATGTTCCATCGACCAAGAATATTTTAGATTAGGATTTTAAGATTTTAGATCTCATGGGTATGATCTCATCATAATCCTAAAATCATAGCCCTAATTTATGGGGTTCATCATAACTTTAAATAAGTAATAAGATACAACATATGATGAAATAAATACCTTTATTAATTTAAAATATCATTACATGAGTTGGAAGATAAAAGAATGATCTATCAAAATATATATTTCGATTGGCTTGAGGGCATATTCCTTTCAATCTCCCACTTACACTAAAGCTAATCATTCTTATACGTTAACCCCATATAATCAAGGTGGCGATCGAACTACTGCTGTGGTAGAGCTTTGATGAACGGGTCTGCTATATTATTTTTTGTGTTTACTCATTCAATGACTACATCTTGTCTCTCGATTTTTTTACGAACAAGATGGAAGCATCTCAGAATATGCTAGGATTTATGATGAGACCTTGGTTCCTTTGCTTGAGCAACTGCTCTAATGTTATCATAGTAAAGTGATACTGGGTTCTCAATCTCAGGAATAATACCCAGTTTAGTGATGAACTTTCTCATCCAGATAGCTTCCTTGGTGGCTTCACTTGCAGCTATGTACTTTGCCTCAGTGGTTGAGTTAGCTACAGTTGACTACTTGGTACTTTTTAACTCACTGCTCTACCATTCAGAGTAAAGATATATCCTGAAATGAATTTGCTATCATCTGAATCTGATTAAAAACTAGAATCAAAATATTCTTCTAGTTTAAGATCAAATCCATCATATACTAGAAAAATATCCTTAGTCCTTCTCAAGTACTTAAGAATATTTTTCATAGCTTTTCAATGATCCTCTCCTGGATCATCCTGAAATCTACTAGCTATGCCTAAAGCATAAGTAATATCAAGTCTGGTATATAACATGGCATACATTATTGATTCTACAATCGAAGCATAAGGAATAGAACTCATTCTATTTCTTTCTTTAGATGTCTTAGGAGACATCTTCTTAGAGAAATGTATGCCTTGACTCATGGGTAAGTAACATCTTTTACTTTCATCCATACTGAACCTTTTCAGTATTAAGTCAGTGTACCTAGATTGGGATAAGCCTAGCATCCTCTTAGATCTATCTCTATAGATCTTTATTCCAAGTATATAGGATGCTTCTGTTAGAAATTATGTCATAAAACCAATCATCAGCCTGTTGATGGTTGAGATATTATAATTAATTTATTAATTAATAAAAAATATTTTAGCATCTTTTTTCATCATAAGTTTACATCTTCTAATAAACTCCATTGTTGTGATGAAGTCTTTAGGACTATTTAGTTTTGATAAAAAGAGAATTTATCGATTAGTCCATAAATTAGTTCACGATCAAATGATAGACTATTAATTAGGATGACAGCATCTATCAAGCATAGGTCACTATATGCCATATAGGTTGGTTGTTCTCTTAACCAAGGTATGTGGAGACATTGGTATGGTATATAGGTGAGATGTATGGGTACATCATCATTGAATATGACCAACTTCAGAGCATTCTGCTATCGAGAATATCTCTGATGGGATATAGGTATAAGTATTCCTTAGACCTGAGATCACCTCAGTAACTTGCAAGCAACTCACTGTACTTTGGTATCGGACTAACTAAATTTTTAATTTAGTAACAAATAAATTCTAGACATAATTAAGTACTTACGAAGTCAGAGTGTGATCAAGATGGAATTGACCACTCCAAGAGTTGGAGAAGAATGTATCACTGTATTTCAACATAGCAAAACTTTGGCCAGGATAATCCATCAAATGGATTTAGTATTTTGAAATACAATGTAGACAACCTGATCAGAGTTGATAGTTAAACTTTGATGTGTCCTACGAGCATTATGGTCAAAGAGATGAATTATATGAAAACTATATCCGCATGGGTTCTAAGGATGGTGTTCTACACCTTCGACCTATCTGACCGTCGGATATCATTACTAGATGGTCACTTTGATTGGTACAAAAATTTATTTTTGTGCTACCGACTTAGATTTGGACCTATAAGATCACACACATTAGAGCTTATAATCTGATCGGATGATTGATCAATAATTAAGAATCGTTCTAGGGTTAAATAATCAATATGATTGATTTTTAACCTAGTGCAAGTATTGCAGGAGGATCGATTAGCAATTGGATTGCTAATTAATTTAATTTGATTAAGTCAATAGGTTAAAATTAAGTTTAATTAAATATAATTTAATTAGATTTAATTTAAACTTGATTGGATCAAGTTCAATTGATTTATTGGATAAGTCAAGTGTAAGAAAGAACTAGTCCTAGTCTAACTAGGATTTGGATTAACCTAATTTTCTAATTTGATTAAAAAATAAATTAAAATTAAAATTAATTTAATATAATTTAATTAAGTTCTTAAATGAGTTAGGATCTTATTTAATTAGATTAGTTTAATCTTAATTTTATTTGGTTAAAAGATCTTGTTTGACCAAGTCAAAATAGGAGTCCTAGTCTGATTTGGATTAACCTAATTTTTTAATTTGATTAAAAAATAAATTAAAATTAAAATTAATTTAATCTAATTTAATTAAGTTCTTAAATGGGTTATGATCTTATTTAATTAGATTAGTTTAATCTTAATTTTATTTGGTTAAAAGATCTTGTTTGACCAAGTCAAAATAGGAGTCCTAGTGTGACTAGGACTCCCTATCTCCTTGCGCCACCTTGGTCCCAATGCCCTCCATACCTATTTTTTAGGTATTTTTCATAAAAAATCTCTTTTTTTCTAATTTTTACACCCCCTCTCTCCCTCCAAGTCATATTTAGAAGTTAGGTGGAAGACCAAGTCAAAGAAGAAATTGATTTTGCTTAGGATTCTATGAGATAGAATCCTTGTTGACCAAAACATCTTCCCTTGAGTGCTGCCCCCTCTTTTAATTAATTATTCACTTATTCCATGAAAAAAAATCTCCTTTTTTGTGTACCCTCCTTTGCTGGTCCATGCCAAAAATTATGGAGGAGGCACCCAAGAGTTGGGTGCCCCAACAACTTCTCATGTTTGGATATTCCTAGTCTAGGAATTTGATCTAACTTGAACTCTTCTTTTTCTCTATTTATTGGATAAATTTTATTCTAATTTTTTCATAAAATATAGAGCTTTGGGAGAGGTTTGGGGTGTGCAAAAATTAGAGGAAGAGAATCTTTGGACGTGGGGGTTCCATAGGCACCAAACTAGGTGTCTACGTGAGAGAAAAGAGAAGAAGAAGAGGATCTTCTTCTAGGGCTATTTTATTTTCAATCTCTCCTCCTTTATTTTAAGTTTTTTTAAGAGAGTCTCAAATCAGCAAACTCTCATCTTTCTTCTCATATTTTGGAGAGTTTAAATTTTAAAAAAGAAAGCATCGAATCAACCATCGAAGAAGGATCAGCATAGTACTAGCATGCTATGCTGATTTCTTGTATCAGACTTCAGATCAGAGATCGTAGGCTCATGTGGACAACTCCTAGAGGTCGGATGCATGTGCAGCTCATGACTTCATCCTCAAACCTAGATCAGTAAGTTAGAATATCTAAACTTGCTCAGGTAATAGATCTGATCTATAAACTTCATACCTGCATTTGAAGTAGTGTAGATCTAGGTTGATTTGATCAACCTTTTTCTTTCTTATTTGATTTTAATTTTTGATTTAATATCTTATCTTAATCATGTAATAGATCTAAGATCTAGGTATTCATATGGTTACTTAAATAAATTTTAGATTTATTTAAGTCTTTCACTGCAAGATCTTGAAAAACTTTCAAGATCTACCTGTGAAACCCTAGATTTGGTTCCTTCAATTGGTATCAGAGCCTAGTTCTTATTACATGATTTTTATACATGTCTAGATTATTTCTTAGATTAGATCTAATTTATAATCTAATTATTAAATCTAAAATTAAATTAAAATAAAATAAAATATTTTAGATTGCACGGACTGCCATAAGATTGTCTTGCTGTAAGGTTTACTCCTTACAATGAATAGGTTGTCCTAGTATATGCTGATCTAAAATATTGATCATAAAATTTTAGATTAGATCTAAAAATTTTTATGATATGATTAAAAATATTTTAATCTGATTTCAATCATTATAAATGTGTTAGATTTGATCTAGGAAGATTTATGATTGATTATTATTGAAACTGTTTCAATTACACGAACCT
The DNA here is from genome assembly GCA_006176705.1 of Cocos nucifera. Lineage (NCBI taxonomy): Eukaryota > Viridiplantae > Streptophyta > Magnoliopsida > Arecales > Arecaceae > Cocos > Cocos nucifera. The sequence continues at coordinate 40,500 of QRFJ01000645.1, read as the reverse complement.
GTTTAGATTAGATCTAAAGTAGTTTTATATTTTTTTTACTTACATGTTGATAATGAATCAAACATGCAACTTGGTTGATAGAATCATGTTGTAAAAATATTTTACAAATATAAAAATTATTTTCGAAAAGCCGAACCCCAACCCTCAGCCCAAAACTTAATTGAGAATTAAGAAGTTGATTGATTAGGATCTAGGATTATGAATTGAAGATCCTAAGACACAAATCATAACACATTGGGTTGAATGGGTTAGTGGAGATTAGGTCCATTAATTGAGTTAGACCTAGGGTTAGATTAAAGAATGGACTTAATTAGAGAATTGACTAAATCTAATCAATTATTGTCTTAGATTAGATCAAGGATTCTCTAGATCAATTACAATAGTTGTAGTTGGTTAAGTCCATGTCTTTAACAAGACCCAAGATGAACTTGATTCTTGACTATGCCATCTAGCACAAATTATTAGATTGATCTAATTGAAACTAATTAAACTAGTTGGTGTCTAAGGTAAACTAGATCAGTGATTTTTAATTGACAGCCCGCTTACCTGGCTATTTTTGATGGTGTCTAAGGCAAGCCTGGCAGACCCTTCCACTGATCGAACTTACCTGGCCTCTTCGTGAGATTATGTTTTGATTGGATCATTTGACTATTCGAGCTAACCCATGTCAGCTTGGTAAATTAGTTTGACTGATTTAGGTGCTCCTAGACTAGCCTATTAATGGTCTCCCTTAAGCTGACTTGGTGAAGTTAGTGGGAGGATCATGACAAGTTAGTTAATTTGACCTACTCACTTCTATAAATAAATCCTCTAAAATTATTAGGTTCCTAAAATGAAATAGTTATATGATAACTGGATCATAGCCTCCCACTAAAGTGGATGATAATTGATCTATTAGTTGGATAATCATTAGAGGCCTAAAGGCCCCGGTGCTTATCGGTTGATGAAATTATCATTCATTATATGATCTCTTGGATACATTTTTCTAAATGGTGGTCAGGTGGGCCAACCAAAGTTGGGCCTGATCATTCATTAGTTGGATGGGCCAAGTATGGTCATGTTAATGGTTGGACCTAACTGAACTATTTTCTGAGAAGGCTAAAGCCAACTGATCAGGGCCTGGGGTAAAATTTAATTACTAAAAATTATTTAAAAGAATAATTGGTTATGAACCTACCCTTAGATATACATGGATGGACCAACCAAAGTTGGACTTGTGTACAATCTATATGGATTCTAGTATCCATTAAGAAATTAGGATAATTCCTCGAATTGGAGGTAGAGGCTACCAATTCGAATAAAATAGTGGAAGAAATCTTTTGATTAAAATCCAAATCTTTAGGTTTAACGAATCAATTACTAATTAGATTTTAATTTTTCTTTGTGCAGACATGGCCACTTCTCTATCGCTCCGATCATTGTTGGATAATGATAAGTTGGTGGGATCCAACTTCGATAGCTGGTATCGAAAGTTAAAGATTATCCTGGAGTAAGAATGGATCCTATATGTGCTGATGGATCCTGCATCTAAAGAGCCAGCTGTCAATGTATGTGGAATAGTTAGAGACACTTATCAGAAGTGACTCAATGATCAAACCACGGTGCACTGCATTATGCTGGCTGCGATGAGCGATGAGTTCAGTCACAAGTTTGAGACAGCTCAGCCAATCAAAATGCTTCAAGTATTGGAGGATTCTTTTGGTGCACCCAATGACGTTGAGAGACACAGGACTAGTTGTGCCATCTTTAATGCTAGAATATGGGATGGTGCCTCTGTCACTAATCATGTATTGTACATGATCGAGCTGATAGAGCACTTGAGCAAGCTCGGCTTTTTCTTGCACAAACAACTTAGAAAAGATGCAATACTGAACTCGCTGCCCAAGTCTTATCTCCCATTTCTTATACATTATAGAATGTCAAAGCCTGAAGTGGACTACCACGGGTTACTGGGGTTACTTCAGAACTTTGAGAAGGATCACCAACTCCATAAGGAGTCGGTGAACTTAGTGGGAGGTTCGTCTTCTCGTTCTTGAGTCTTTGGAAAAGGAAAGAAGAACGAGAAGAAGAAAGCCAAGAAGGTGCATGTTCATGCTAGGACACCTATGCAGGCTCAAACCCCAAAGACCAAGCTTGATAAGAGTCAAGCCGAATGCTTCTTTTACAAGAAGTGGGGGCACTAGAAGAGAAATTGTCCTCAGTATATGGCCTTCCTGGATCCGAACAGATAGAGAAAGAAGCAAGCTATTGCTAGGCAAGGTATTTATATGATAACTTCTTACAATTTCTCTATTTGTGATATTACTGACTGGGTATTAGATACCGGTAGTCCTTACCATATTTGCAATTCATTGCAAGGACTGCAGGTCAGTAGAAGATTCGAGCAAGGTGAGAGATTCCTAAATATTGGAGATGGAAGATCAGTTTTAGTTCTAGCTTTAAAAATTTTAAAACTTGTATTTGAATCTCATACCGTTGTTCTTAGTGATTATCATTTCTATCCTAGTTTCTTTTTAAATATCATTTCTATAGGCCTTTTGGCCATGAACAATTATGAAATTTCAATAAAGAAATGAGTTTGTAATATCATTATGAATGATGTTACTGCTTTCTGTGGATAATTAAACAATGGTGTATATATGTTATCACAACCTATTAATATAGTCTATTCTACTGGCAAGCACCCTAGATTAGATAGTGTATCAAATATCTACTTATGGCACTGTAGGCTAGGTCATATAAATAAGAATAGGATAAATAGATTGACTCAAGAGGAAATCCTCAAAGTTAATGATTGTGAATCACTTTCAACCTGTGAGTCCTGTCTTCTTGGTAAAATGACCAAGTCACCTTTCACTAAAAAAGGTGAGAGAGCCAATGAGCTCTTAGGTCTAGTACATACTGATGTATGTGGACCAATGAGCATAAGTACCAAAGGTGGATATGTCTACTTCATCACTTTCATAGATGATCTATCTAGACATGGATATATCTATCTGATGAAACATAAGTCGGATTCTTTTAAAATGTTCAAACGATTCTGAAGTAAAGTAGAAAAATAAACTAAAAAGAGTATTAAAACTCTTCGGTCTGATCGAGGAGGAGAATATCTTTTTGGTGAGTTTCTCACATATCTAGGAGAGAATGAAATTCTCTCCCAATGGACTCCTCCTGAAATACCATAGCATAATGGTATATCTGAAAGGAGGAATCGGACTCTGTTAGACATGGTCCAATTCATGATGGGATTTATCAGCTTGTCGATATCCTTGTGGGGATATTCTTGTCTGTAGTTAAAATCCCATATAAGATATGGACAGGACGTAAGCCAGCACTTTCACACCTTAAGGTTTGGGGGTGTCTGGCTTATGTCAAACGGTTAGTTACAGACAAACTTGGACCTAGGTCTGATAAGTGTATATTCATAGGATACCTAAAAGAGACCAAAGAATACTATTTTTACCATGCTGATGAACAAAAGGTGTTCGTCAACCTTAGGGTAATCTTTTTGGAAAAAAAGTTTCTTGATGAAGGAACTGTTACCTCTAAGGTTGAACTTGATGAAGTTCAACAGGTAGAAAGTCCAACACAGAATGTTGAACCTAAGTCGGATTTGATCAGATCAGATCCGAAGCTTAGTGAACCTGCACCATTAAGATGATCCGATAGAGTACCCCACCATCTGGATAGATACTATGGATTCTTGATTTAGGATGGTGATCCCATCGAACTCGATGAGAATGATGAGGATCCGATCACTTACATGGATGCGATGCAGAGATCCGATTCTAAAAAATGGCTAGAAGCCATGAGATTCGAAATGGATTCCATGAAGGTTAATGATGTATGGACATTAGTTGACCCACCTGAAGGGGCTAAATTCATTGGGTGTAAATGGGTCTTCAAAAGGAAGAGGGGTGCAAACAAAAAGATGGAGACCTATAAAGCCCGTCTGATTGCTAAGGGATATTGTCAACGTTATAGTATTGACTATAATGAGATGTTCTCTCCTATGGTAATACTCAAATCCATTTGGATCATGCTTGCCATTGCTGCCCATCTGAACTATGAGATCTGGTAGATGGATGTGAAGACAGCTTTTCTAAATGAAGAGCTGATCGAAGAGGTATATATGATACAACCTGAAGGATTCACATCCATAGATGAGTCTAAGGTGTGCAAGCTTCAAAGATCCATTTATGGATTGAAGCAGGCATCTCAGAGTTGGAACATGCATTTTGATAAAGTGATCAAAATTTATGGCTTCATTAAGAACGGAGAAGAACCCTGCATTTACAAATAGGCAAATGGTCCCACAGTGGTATTTTTTATTTTGCACGTGGACGATATTCTCTTAATCGAAAATGACATTTCCATACTATAAGGAATAAAAGTTTGATTGTCATCACAGTTCTTCATGAAGGATTTGGGTGAAGCATCCTACATCCTAAGGATGAAAATCTATAGGGATAGATCTAAAAGGATGCTTGGTATATCCCAATCCACATACATAGAAACTATGTTGAAGAGGTTCGGTATGGAGAATTTCAAAAGGGCTATTTTTCGATAGGCCAAGAAATTTCTCTCTTTAAGAAGGATTGTTTGACAACTCTTGAAGAAAGAGAGCGTATGAGTAAAATTTTATATGCTTCGACAGTGGGATCTATTATGTATGCAATGACATGTACGAGACCAGACATGACATACTCACTAGGAGTAGTGAGTAGACACCAATCTGATCCTAAAGAAAATCACTAGAAGATGGTTAAAACCATCTTTAAGTATTTGAGAAATACTAAGGACCAATGATTGGTTTATGGTGTCAGATCTGAAGCTTGTGGAATTTATAGACTCTAACTTTCAATCTGATCATGATGATAATAAAAGTATATCAGGATATATCTTTACTCTAAATAGTGGAGTCATCTGCTGAAAAAGTTTCAAGCATCATATAGTGACTGACTCTGTTTGCGAAGCAGAGTACATGACAACATCAGATGTGGCAAAAAAAGTTGTGTGGCTGAGGATGTTCATCACCGAGCTCGGAATAGCACCCTCCATTGATGGTCCAATCCTGCTCTACTACGACAGCACTGGCGCCATAGCTCAAGCAAAGAAACCAAAGGCACACCAAAGAAGAAAGCATATTCTGTGCTGCTTCCATTTGGTCCGTGAGATTGTGGATCATGGTGATATCGATCTTCAGAAGATCGATAGAAAGAAGAATCTAACCGACCCCTTCACTAAAGCTCTGACAATCAAGGAGTTCGACAACCATAAGTCGAAGATGGGTATTAGATACTATGCCAAGTGGCTTTAGGATAAGTAGGAGTTATTGAAAATTATGTTTCAAAGCTAATCATTAGTCTGTTGATGGTTGAGATATTGTAATTAATTTATTAATTAATGAAAAATATTTTGACATCTTTTTTCATCACAAGTTTATATCTTCTAATGAACTCTATTGTTGTGATGAAATCCTTAGGACTATTTAGTTTTGATAAAAAGAGAATTTATCGATTAGTCCTTAAATTTATTCACGATCAAATGATAGGCTGTTAATTAGGACGACAGCATCTATCGAGCATAGGTTTCTATATGCCATATAGGTTGGTTGTCCTCTTAACCAAGGTATATGGAGACACTGGTATGGCATATAGATGAGATGTATGGATACATCATCATTGAACATGACCAACTCTAGAGCATTCTGCTGTCAAGAATATGTCTGATGGGATATAGGTATAAGTATCCCTTAGACCTAAGATCACCTCAGTGACTTGCAAGCAACTCATTGTGCTTTGGTACCGGACTAACTAAATTTTTAATTCAGCAATGGAAGGCTTTTGGGCATAGTCAAGTACTTATAAAGTTGGAGTATGATCAAGATGGAATTAACCACTCCAAGAGTTGGAGAAGAATGTATCACTGTATTTCAATATAGCAAAACCTTGGCCAGGGTAATCCATCAGATGGATTTGGTATTTTGAAATACAATATGGACAACTTGATCAGAGTTAACAATTGAACTCTCATGTGTTCTACGAGCATTATGGTCAAGGGGATGAATTATATGGATATAAGCATTGTGGTCAAGGGGATGAATTATATGAAAACTATATTCGCATGGGTTCTAAGGATGGTGTTCTACACCTTCGGCCTATCCAACCATCGGGTATCATTGCTAGATGGTTACTTCGATTGGTACAAAAATTTATTTCTGTGCTATAGACTTAGGTTCGAACCTATGAGATTACACACATTAGAGCTTACAACTTGATCAGATGGTTGATCAATGATTAAGAATCGTTCTAGGATTAAACAATCAATACGATTGGTGTTTAACCTAGTGCAAGTATTATAGGAGGATCGATTAGCAATTGGATTGCTAATTGACTTAATTTGATTAAGTCAATAGATTGAGATTAAGTCTAATTAAATATGATTTAATTAGATTTGGTTTGGGCTTGATTGGATCAAGTTCAATTAGTTTATTGGATAAGCCAAGTGCAAGGAAGAACTAGTCCTAGTCTAACTAGGACTCAAACTAATCTAATTTTTTTATTTAATTAGAAAATAAATTAGAATTAAATTTGATTTAATTAAGTTCTTAAATGGGTTATGGTCTTATTTAATTAAGTTGGTTTAATCTTAATTTTATTTAGTTAAAAGATCATGTTTGACCAAGTCAAAATAGGAGTCCTAGTGTGACTAGGACTCCCTATCTTCTTGCACCACCTTGGTCGCAATGGCCTCCATACCTATTTTTTAGGTATTTTTTATGAAAAATCTCTTTCTTCCTGATTTTCATGCTTCCTCTCTCCTTCCATGTTATATTTGGAAGTTAGGTGGAAGACCAAGTCAAAGGAGGAATTGGTTTTGCTTAGGATTCCATGAGATAGAATCCTTATTGATCAAAACATCTTTCCTTGAGTGTTGCTTCCACTTTTAATTAATTATTTTCTTATTTTATGAAAATAATCTTCTTTTTTGTGTGCCCTCCCTTTCTGGTCTACATCAAAAATTATGGAGGAGGTGCCCAACTTTTCATGTTTGGATATTGCTAGTCTAGGAATTTGACCTAACTTGGACTCTTCTTTTCTCCTATTTATTGGATGAATTTTATTCTAATTTTTTCATAGAATACAGACCTTTAGGAGAGGTTTGGAGTGTGCAAAACTTAAAGAAAGAAGGTCTTTGGGCATGGGGGTTCCATAGGCACCAAACTAGGTGTCTAGGTGAGAGAAAAGAGAAGAAGAAGATGGTCTTCTTCTAGGGCTATTTTATTTTTAATCTCTCCTCCTTTCTTTTGAGTTTTTTTGAGAGAGTCTCAGATCAGCAAACTCTCATCTTCCTTCTTATATTTTGGAAAGTCCAAATTTTGAAGAAGAAAGCATCGAATCGACCGTCGAAAAAGAATCAGCATAGTACTAGCATGTTGTGCTGATTTTCTGCATCGAACTTTAGATCAGAGATCGTAGGCTCGTATGGATGACTCCTAGAGGCCAGATGTGTGTGTGGCTCGTGACTTCATTCTCAAGCCCGGATCAGCAAGTTAGAATATCTAAACATGCTCAGATAATAGATCTGATCTATAAACTTGATACCTACATTTGATGTAGTATAGATTTAGGTTGATTTGATCAACCTTTTTCTTTCTTATTTGATTTTAATTTTTGATTTAATATCTTACCTTAATCATGTAATAGATCTAAGATCTAGGTGTTTACATGATTATTTAAATAAATTTTAGATTTATTTAAGTCTTCCGCTGCAAGATCTTGAAAAAGTTTCAAGATCTACCTGTGAAATCCTAGATTTGGTTCCTTCAACTTCTTCCAAGTCTTTCATAGAAAACTTATTTGATAGCCATAATTTGATCGATTGCAATATTAGGATATCATTTTCAATGAGGAGTATGTCATCTACGCATAGAACTAAGAAAACTATGGCATTTCCACTAGTCTTCTTATACATATATGGTTCATCCATATTCTTGATGAAGCCAAACTCTTTGACTATAACATCAAAGCAGATATTCCAACTTCTTGATGCTTGCTTTATTCCATAAATAGATCATTTAAGCCTGCATATCTGATTTGATCTCTTACTTAAGATAAATCTCTCTGGCTATGACATGTAGACCTCCTCCTTAAGAAAATCATTAAGAAAAGCGGTCTTTATATCCATTTGCCATATTTCATAATCATGATATGCTGCTACGGCAAGTATAATCCGAATAGATTTAAGCATGACAATAGGTGAAAATGTTTCATCATAATCAATCTCCTATTTTTGCCTGAAATCCTTGGCTACTAATCTGGCCTTATAGGTTTCAACTTGGTCATCCACTCTAATCTTTTTCTTATAAATCCATTTGAACCTAATAGGGTTTACACCCTCTAGTGCATCCACCAAAGTCCATACTTTATTGACATATATGGAGTCCATTTCAGATTGCATGGCAGCCTACCATTTGTTGGAGTCTTTACTCATGACAGCTTCCGTATAGGTCAGAGGTTCATCATTCTCAATGATTTGGGCTTCATTATTAATAATGAGCCCATACCTCATAGGTGCATGTCGTACTCTATCAGAGCTTCAGATAGAATTTGTGTTTTGATTCTTTTCTATTTATGTGTTCACTTGGTTAAGAAATTTTTATTTATTTTTTTTGAACTTTACTAAGTTCAATATTTCTTCCATTGCCTCTTTCTAGGATGAACTCTTTCTCCATGAAAATAGCATACCTATTTATGAACACCTTTTATTCAATAGGATGATAGAATGGATATCCCATACTATCTCTAGGATATCTTACAAATAGACATATATTTGCTTTATTATCTAGCTTATTTCCAAAATTTTTTTTGACATATGTCGGAGAATCTCATATCTCAAGATACTTAAGATTAGGTTTCTTACCTCTCCATATCTCATATGGAGCACTAGATATGGACTTAAAAGGTACTCTATTCAAGATGTATACTACAATCTTTAAGACATGACCCCAGAAGAAAATAGGTAACTCTATGAAGCACATCATGGACCGTACCATATTCAATAAGGGATTCCTTCTTTTGGCTATACTATTTAACTATGGTGTATAAGAAGGGATCCATTTAGAGAGATCTTCTTTACTTTAACATAGTCTAAAAATTCATTGAATAAGTATTCTCCTCCTCGATCAAATCAAAGGATTTATATTCTTTTCAGTTTATTTTTCAACCATACTTTGATACTCTTTGAATTTATCAATGGCTTTGGATTTATGTTTCATAAGATACACATATCCAAACCTAGATAAATCATCAGTGAATGTTATAAAATAAGAGTATCCTCTTCTAGCCTGAGTTATCATAGGACCATATAAATCTATATATACAAATCCTAATAACTCATTTATCCTTTCTCCATGTCCTCTAAATGGAGTCTTGGTCATTTTATCCATAAGACATGATTCATAAGTTTCCAATAATTCATAATCATAAGGATTAAAAAATTTTTCTTTGTATAAATTGTTAATCCTAGTTTCACTAATATGACCAAGTCGATAATACCAAAGTAAAGTATTATTTATGTCTTCTCTCTTACATTTTCTATTTTTATCAATATGAAATATATTATCATCCAAACATAGAGTCAATTGATCATTGTTAAAAATGCCATAGCATATTATTTCATTAGAATATTTGATAGAGCAACCATTGCTCGTTACATCAAGATTATAATCTTATTTTAATAACAAGGATATAGATATAATATTTCTAATGCTCTTAGGCATATAATAATAATTTGTTAGTTCTAAGATCTTCCTAGAAGGTAACTTCAAAATATTTATCCCTATAGCTTCCACTTGGATAGACTCTCCTCCAGCATCGTAGAGCTCGAAGTCATCCTTCTTCAAACTCCTAATTTTTTGCAGCTCCTACAAAAATTTGCAAATATGAAAATCATAGTTGGTATCTATTACCCAAGAGTTTGAAATGAAAGAATTCAATGACAATATTGTATGTATCTCATACATATCTTTTAGTATATTATTTGCACCAGTCTTCATAATTGCAAGGTAAGCCTTGCAATTTCTCTTCCAATGACCTACCTTGCCATAGTGAAAGCAGGTCATTTGTCCGGAGGCCTTCTTCCCCTTCTTCTTCTTATTTATGCCATCTTTAGGGTTCAGCCTCCTCTTAGAATTCTTTTTGCCTACCTTCTTTTTGGAGATTCCATCCACAAAAAGAAGAGGAGTCTTATTCTTCTTAACATAGCTCTCTACTATTTTGAGCATATTTAACAGCTTAGACGAGAAAGTATTTAGTTTGTTCATGTGATAGTTCATGCCAAACTAAGAAAATGATTTTAGGAGTGATTACAAGATCAGATCCTGACTTAACTCTCCATCCATGATAAAATCTAATTGGCCTAATCGAGTGATCAGATCAATTACCATCAACACATGATCTTGCATGGATGAATCCTCTGCCATCTTGGTATGAAATAATTATTTAAATATCTCATATCTAGCAGTCCTACTATGTTCTCTATAAAGCTCTTTTAAATTAAGCAATATCAATTGAGTATCCATGCCATCATGCTGTCTCTTTAATTCATTACTCATGAAGGCAAGTATGACGCACTTGATAGTAAGAGAATTATTTTGCCACATCTTGTATGTGGACTTTTCTTCCTCTGTGGCATCTTTTTCTAATGGCGGGCATCAAGAATATAGGAGAGTTTCTCTTGATTAAGTACTATTTTTAAATTTCTTAGCTAATCCACATAATTAGGGTCGGTCAATTTATTTGAGTCTAATATACTACATAATGAAAGTGAAGAAGCCATTTAATCTACATAATAAAAATATTACATAAGAAAACAACTCATGATGATATACATAATTAAATTAGGACTTTAATTTAATTATATTTTTCACTCTTTTATCAAATATGATAATCCTCTACTATGATAATCGAGAAATCCTAATCGATTTTCTTAGTGGGATTGAAATCTTAATTTCTTATAATAGGTCTTATGGTTGCACAACAAACCTTTTATAAGTTCAAAAGTAGAAAACTCTTTCCAATTGTATCTCATGCAATTCTCAATATATTCCTGGCCTCTAAAACATTAATAGCCCTATGTTAGCACTACAAACTATAATGTTTTGGTTAAGTAAGATCCTTCATTTCTATACAATCAAAATGGAATATAACTGCTCTTATAGTTACACAACAAAGCAGTATACCCAAAATGCTGTAAACATCTTAATGCACTAGAACAATATTACATTAGTCTCCATAATAGATCTTGTGGTTACACAACAAACCTAATATGGTTTGTGATATAATAATGGACTAGCATAAAGGAAGGCCATAATGTCGTGAATATAATACTAAGCACCCTAATTAAGAATTAAATTAATCTAATCGATCAGATAAGTGGGAGAGAGGTGGGGGTCCTCCATTGCTTTTCTTATATACCAATAAATTGGCCAGATCAGACAATGAAGCCAATTATAAACCACGTTCTCTTTACCAATCATGAATTACTTTATTAGATATCAATTGATCAATTAGGCATCAAGACTGGTTCTGCTATCGGTTAATTACATTATAACTTAGTATAATTTTATAGAGGACTTTAATTGGTCTCTATGCATATTCTAATTTTAATCAAACAATATACATGAATTGATTATATCAACCATGACATATAAAATATATTAGCATGTAATATCATTTTAGGACAACCATCATCACATAGTAGACATTCACCACTATGCTAGGGCAACCTCACAGAATGATATACATCATAATTTAATTATGATTAATTAAATATAATCACATCATATTAATAACATGCTAATCATACCAAACATGATTATATCATATTTACAATATTGTCATTAAACTATAAGCATAACAACATATGATTTAACCTAATGAGGTTTGCTCTGATACCACTGTAGGATTTGGTGTACAGGGCGGAAGCATAAATTTTAAAGTAAAATTATAAAATTATAAAATCAAATCCAAACTCTAGGACTATCTTATTAGAATTTAAGTCATATAATATGCATTTATAACATAAATTAGGATATTGGAACATACCTTTGATCGCTTAATCCTAATTTGACCCTGATTGCCAGTAGCAGTCCGTCAGGGGTTCCACCAGGTGCCCACGTATTCACCCTCCAATATTGATCTACATGGAAACTTGATCAAGCCAATAACATAATAAAATTAGATTTCTTCAATTTAATTCTTATAGTAAGAATTAAATTTATTTGGGCAGAACCTTTCTTTAGCCTTGCTCTCCTTCTTCTAGCCTTTTCTTGCCTTTCTTTTTCTTATCTTCTTAATTTTTAATCCTAATCTCTTTGTCTTAAAGAATACTTCTTGTCCTTAATAGGACCTTATCTATACAAGAGAAGGAAAAAAAGAAACTTGGACAAAAAGAAACTCTTGTAAGAAAGAAGGAAGAAATTAAAATACCCTGGACTCTCGGAGCGCACCTCTATTTATAATGTATGTAGGGGTGCTTCCTCAAAATCTCACACCCTCTTCCTAGGCATATCTCATGCCCATTCCATCATCTCATGTCCATCTAAAAAAAAATTAAGCCACGTGGAGTACATAGAATTAATTCAAAGAGGTGCCTTAAAGCAGAAGGACTCTTCGGACTAATTCTACGTAGTTTTCACAAAGAGTCGCAAAACTTCATTTAAGTGGCACCTTTATTCAAGGGATTTGATCAAAGATGAAGGTATCCAATGGCCCTAAAAGGGGATGCCTCGTTTGAAGTGGGGCATGGAGATAAGGGTGGAAAAGTCAAAGGACAAAGGGCCTTTGACTTGGTCCAAGGGGTGCCAAGAAGTTGGGGCGGCAAGGAGTCCTCCTTTATCCAATTTTCAGATATTCTACAGAGGAGTTTAAGAAGTAGAAGGACTCTCCTCTGTGCCTCCTCATAGATCTAAAAGCTCATTAAAATTTTTTATGTTGAAATAAAAGCGGATAAGGCCAAGGAAGTTGGTGCAAACCAAAAATCATGCGCTATAACCCCTAGCGCATTAAGTCTCCTCCATGCACCAAGAGAGAGACTCTTTGGCATGTGGGACTTTGGTTTTTGGCATCCAATCCCTTGGTCATCCAGCCAAGGGTTAATCCAATTAAGGGCCAAATCTGATTTGACCCAAATTAGATCTAATTAGCCCAAATCAGGACTTGATTTGAATCCAATTCGAATCTAGGTGCTAGGGTCTGCAATATATGCTAGCATATTTTATTTACAAATATAATTTAATCTAATTATACCCTTGATCAATTTTTTTTGTGTGTGACTCATTGGGTTCCACATCTAACCAGCAATGGATTCGGATGCAATTTGACCTAATTTGGTTAAAACTTAATCAAATTGATTTAGGTCAAATTGAGCTGACCCATTTTGATAAATTAGAATACTTTCTAATTGATGATCAAATTAAACTCTTTAATTCAATCGAACTCATATGACATGATTGACATCTAGAATGTATTATGTTTATCTAAAAGATATAAAATTTTGATAAAAATACTAAAAATATCCTTTCGTGGAAAGTTACCGTGCAACTTGATCCTATGATCACCTTGCATCCTAAATATGACTACGGATATGGAATCATATCAAATTTAATTTTATATTCATATTTCTTTCAATCATATGATGATGATTTGATGAATGAAATATTAAAAATTATTTTTAATTTTCATCATACTTTGATCAAAGTCTTTCTAAATCATCATTCGATTTAAGCAAGTAGGATGCGATCTTCTCTTACTAGGAGTGATCGATTTCATGTTGACCTGCTCACAACCTCTATATATAATTTATCATATCTAGAACATCCCATACATGACTAAGTCATGAATGAGTATGAACCAAAATATGGATTCATGCATATTAGGTTCTATGGCAGTCTTAGGCCAAAGGATTACATGCACAACTTTCACTATAAAAACCATCTATTGACAAGTAGATAAGACTCCATTAGATGTTCTTAATTTAGATCAATTCAGTGAACTTATTTTCTAATAAGCACCCACATCCTTGTATTAGTGTTAAATACAAGTGATTATGAGATCAATTATCCTTTCCATTGAGCATATATAGGATGTGTCCGTCTTTTCAGAAACATTGATCCCCAAGCTCAATATTCCATCGACTAGAAATATTTTAGATTAAGATTTTAAGATTTTAGATCTCACAAGTATGATCTCATCATAATCCTAAAATCATAGCCCTAATTTATGGGGTTCATCATAACTTTAAATAAATAAGAAGATATAGCATATGATGAAATAAATGCCTTTATTAATTTAAAATATTATTACATGAGTCTGGAAGATAAAAGAATGACCTATCAAAATATATATTTTGATTGGCTTGAGGGCATATTCCTTTCATAAGAAACCTCATGTAATTTACTATGCTAGCAAAACTCTCTCTAATGCTCAATTGAACTGCACCACAATCGAGAAAGAATTGCTTGTAGTTGTGTTTGTCCTAAAAAAATTTAGATCATACCTTCTGGGCTCTAAGGTCTTAGTTTACTATGACCATGTTGTATGTGCTATCAAAAAAGGATACAAAGCCTAGGCTGATTGGATGGGTTCTTTTATTGCAACAATTTGATCTAGAAATTTTAGATAAGAAGAGTTTCCAAAATATGGTAGCAGACCATATCTAAGGATCTTGGTAGAACAATAGTGGAAGTATTGGAGAAAGGTTCCCTGATGAATAACTATTTTTAGTATCTTCTAATAATCTTCCTTGGTTTGCATATATAGTTAATTATTTGGCGATAGGACAAGTCCCATCCCATTGGACCTAATAAGAGAAAAATTAATTCTTTTCCTAAGTAAAATACTATTTTTGGGAAGAACCAGAGTTGTTCAAAATTTGCCCAGATCAAATTATCCAATGATGTGTCCCTGAGAGTGAATTTCAAAGTATCCTAACTTTTTGTCACTCATTAGCTTGTAAGGGGCATTTTAGTGGAAGAAAAATGGTAGCAAAAGTACTGCAAAGTAGATTTTATGAGTAAACATTATTTAAGAATGCCCATGATTTTTGCCATAATTGTTTAAGATGTCAACAAATAAAAAATATTTCAAGAAAAGATATGATGCCCTTTCCCAAATTTTAGTAGTTGAAATTTTTGATGTTTGGAGAATTGACTTTATGGGCCCATTTTCTTCCTCTTATGGTTATGAATATATTTTGGTGGCAGTAGATTATGTTTCTAAGTGGATAGAAGCTATGGCAACTTAAACCAATAATCATAAGGTCGTAATCAAGTTTATTCAAAGGAACATTATAAGTCGGTTCAGTTGCCCTAAAGCTATAATTAGTGATGGAGATACACACTTCATTAATAGGCACTTTGAATCTTTGATGAAGAAATATGGAATAATATATAGAATAGCCATCCCATATCACCCCCAGACTAGTGGACAAGTTAAAGTTTTCAATAGAAAAATAAAGAAGATCTTAGTAAAAATAGTTAGGCCCGACCGTAAAGATTGGTCTGAGAGATTAGATAATGCACTATGGGCCTATCATACTATCTACAAAACTCCTATAGGAATGTCTCCTTATCAGCTTGTTTTTAAAAAACCTTATCATCTGCAGGTAGAATTAGAGCACTGCGCATATTGGGCAATAAGAAAATTTAATTTTGATATGAAAAATGTGGGATCAAAAAGGAGACTACAATTGAATGAATTAGAGGAATTATGTAATGAGGCATACGAGAGCGCTAAAATTTATGAGGCTCGAATCAAAGCTTACCATGATAAGATCATTTCAAGAAAAACATTCAAACCTAATCAAAAAGTATGGCTCTTTAATTCTAGGTTAAGATTATTCCCTGGTAAATTTCGCTCATGTTGGGATGGACCATTCATTGTGACAAGTTTTTTCCAATGGAGCATTAGAACTTAGAGATCTAAAATAGAAAAATACTTTTAAGGTTAATGGCCAACGAATCAAATCTTATTTAGATGGTATAAGGGATGGAGAATAAATTAAGTTAGTGGATCTGATTGAACTGGTCTATGAACTATCATAAATTTTTAGCTTGGTCTGGCTGAAGTTCTTAAACTTAACGCTTGTCAGAAGAAAACCCATCTTTTTCTTTCTTTCTTTCAAAATTTTAGTTTTTATTTTTGTAGGAAACTAATAAAGATGATTAGCCTAAGTTGGGGGGAGTACATCATCAAAACAACATCCTGTATGAACCTGATGGAGCATAATGAAGAACTTGCCAACATTAAATCAAGTGGTACCTCTTCTTGATAAATATTTTTATTTTTCTCTTCTTCCATTGAGGACAATAAAAATTAAGTTGGAGGGAGAATAACTAACTTTAAAACTTGTGAGTCCTCAAGTACGATTTGAAATAATTAGCTTTATATATCCAAACTTTATTTTGATTAAGAGTTAATTAGATACCCTAATCAATGAATGATTAATGGTCTAGATAATTTTAGAGATATTGAAGTATAAATTATTAAGAAAATCCAATGAATGGGAGGGTTTAGACTAGACCAAATTTTAAGAGTGATTATAGAATTCTCTTCTTACTAATCTCAATAAAGAATCTACTTCATGGGAGTTGGATGAAAAGGTCAAAATATGCAAAAGTCTCTCTTAAAATCTATTTAAAAGAGAGAGAGAGAGAGAGAGAGAGAGAGAGAGAATATATTGGTTTTTCACTGAGTAACCAGATCATTTCGCCTAAGTAAATATTATAGTTTGCATCAAAAAGTGGGCAATGTGAATTAAAAAGAAAGGTTTAGCATTGTCTTACTGAGTAACCGAGCTCCTTTGTTTAAGTAAGCATGTGATTCGCATCAAAGATGGTGATGCAAGAAAAAAGAAAAAAAATGGATAATAAGGGGACTAAATTGCAAAAAGATAATAAACCCCTCTCATATTAAGTTAGAGGATTTAAAGACTAAAGTAGGAAGTTGATGAAAGAAGATCTCTAAAAATTTTAATGGCTAATACTCAATCACTAATCAGATCGAATTAGTAATCTGATGACATACCTCTTTAATGGTCTGATTAGGTATTAGTTATCTTTAAGAATGTCTAAACCTAACTTTTACTTCAAGACTAAGTCGGTATATATTGCTAATTTATCAACTTTACTCGAGGATGAGCAAAGTTCAAGTTGGAAGGCATGATAAACATATTAAATATATATACAAAAATATTAAAATATTAATTAATTTATCTTTACTTCTTAAGAATTAATATTTTTATTTTATCTTTTACAAAAAATAAGATAATCGATGAAAAGAGCTTAATTTATGGGTCAAAATAAAAAAAAAATTGGAGCAAATCAAACTTAAAATGGACCCAAAATGTAATACTTTCTATGGACACATGTAATCTATGGACATAATTTATAATTTTTGACTTATGAATAAAATATAGGTTATTTTTTTAATCATATTTATGTTAAATAGTATCTATGATTCATCCATTGGGTTAGTGGGTGTGATAATACATATTCTTAAAAGTTGAGAATTTGAGACGTGTTATCATAATTAACTCATAAACTACTTTCAATCATAGAATCATCATGAGGATAGAGATCGATATAGAAGATTAGTATATGATTGCTTTCTTAGGATAGATGTATCTTGAATCTATAGTGTAGAGACACCAAAATGAAAGTACAGATGCTTATTAAGAATAAGGATACTAAGCATAACCAACTTCGAGCAGTCATAAGAAAGTCTAACTTCTTGTCAATGACTCGCTCGTTGCTACAGTTTGTGAATGGTTCTTTGACCTGAGGTGCATTGGCAATTCACCTTAAGGATGTTATAGTTTGACTATACTATAACTCGATCTCTTAGTCATATGGAATCCTAAGGAATATGTTGGTCATAGCATGTTCATTGTAAGAATTGGATCGCACCAGGATGGAATCTATCAACCTCAGTAGAGGAGTAATCTATGGTGATTATGAGATTGAGTCCTAAAGCTTATAGCTATGATAGTGTGAAATAATAGAAAGAAGTTTCTATTAGTATTTCATATCGAACTCAAATCAATTGATTCTATCATATGATAGATATGAGGTTTGACGAGATTGACCTTAACCTCGATCCTATCAGGACTTATGATAGAAGAACTGAATTACATGAAAACTGCACCGAAAGATTCTTATTCAGTTCTAATGGGTTGCCATCATATGCTACTAGGTATCACTGGTGGATTATGGATCAATTAGAATTATTTTGATGATTGATAATTCTAATTGGCTAAATCAAAAAGAGTTCTAATCCATCGAAAGATATTTTGATGATGTCGATGATGGAGATCATGTCATATCCCATTACCATGTAGAATTGAATCTATAGGATCACACAAACAAGAATTTAGATTTGGATGTTTTCAATTGGACTCATATAGTCTGATTAATTTGGATTTGATCCAATTAGGTTCATAAAAATCATGCTAGCACATGATTGAACCTAATTTTCTCATGCATTAGATTTCGTATTGGATTGGGTTGAGTCAAATGGGATTTGGCTTACCTGGACACCATTATTGGCTTTGTCCTGATCTCCTAAGAGGATAAGGATGAGGGGGTGCCAAGTGTTGGTATCCCCCCTATGTTTGACTTTTCTTTGCACCAGGGAGAGGGGCGCAAGCCTCCTAGAATTTCTCTAGGGGTGTGCGCTCCTCTCAAAGAGAGAATCTCAAAGGGCACACGCCCTCTTGCTTCCTTCTAGCATGCACCCATCATGGATAATGATGGAGAGAGTTTATTTTGGAAAGTTACTCTTTAAATGAGTCAAAGAGTTTAACCCAATTCAAACTCAGGAGAGAGGCTCTCCGGGCACCAATTACCTTATCAAATAAGGTGGCACACACCCCATATGAGTTTTGTTTGACAAAATGCATGAAGAATAGAGAGGAGGCACCACATATTTCTTAGAGAGTTCTTCTGCTTTAAGGTCTTTGATCCGGTCAAAGATTTAAATCCCTTAGACTCTAGGTTTCCTATTTCTAAAAAGAGGGAACCTGTTAAAGAATTTTTAGCATAGTATTTTTGACTGTGAAGCTCTACCTCTCCCTCCTCCATGCCTCCTCCCTCTTCTCTAGTTCCTCTCTCTCTCCCTCTCTCTCTCATGCCCAAGGATTGGACTGATCCAAGTGCTCGAAGGTCGAGTGTTGTCCATGCAAGAAGAAGGAGATCCAATCGTATGTTGATCGAAGTGCTACCGACAATCCAAACAAAGATAGATCTAGAAGATCCAAATCTGACTTGTCAAAGCCAGATCAAGCTAGAGAAGACATCCAAATCTAAATCTAAGTGAATACTGATAGAGGCTGGATGCATGCACAGCTCGAAGGTGAACCTCGATCAAGACCAGATCATTAGATCGCTGAGATCGTCTACCCATGCAAGGTGATATGATCACCAACCCATTGTATGTATGTTTAGTTCTAAAATATGTAATTTGATCTATGAATTCTAGGTTGGATTGGATATGAAAATTTTTTTAAATTTCACTGCATTTGATTCGATCTGATCTGGCTAACAAAAAAGTTCCTTCATAAATCTCATACCTAAGCAGAAGATCATAGCTCTTTGTAGATCTTTGTTCAATGCTTCAGCCACACACATGAACAGCCTCTAAGGGTATCCATGCAAAGCCCAATCCTTTTAGCTCTTGAAGTGCTAGCTCCTTGCAAAAACCTTCTTAATTGCTAAACAAGAAAGAAGAAGAAGAGAATTTGATACAAGAGAACAACCTTCTCTTGTTTCTCTCACAAAACCCTAATCTCTCACCCAATAGAGGAATAACTTCCTCTAGATCTCACACTCTAAGGATGCCTATCCCAAGCCTCATGCCTAGAGACTCTCTGTAGGTTGCTCATGCCTAAAAGCTCTCTAGAAAATCTGATGCTCTTTTGTCTCATAAAGGACTATTTATATAGAAGCTAAAATATAGAGTTGAAGATATGAACTAAGTCCAATTCAAAACCTTTTTGCACTAAGACTTTTTCAAACCCTAATCCTATCAAGAGAGTGGGCAGCAAGGAGCTAGGCATCCTGATCTCACATGCACAAACCCTTTGTGTGTGGAGAATAAGGGGTGGTAGCTTAGGGCATGGCACAAGGGAGGTGCAGTCCAACCTTTAGACTGTTGGTTCTTATCAAATTTTGTTCTTAATCAAATCCTATTTAATCAAACCCAAACATGACTTAACCTAATCTAATTATGCTCTAAATCTCTTGATCAAATCAAGAATTAATTATATCCAAGATCTGATCAAATTAGAATCTCATCTTTTTTAGCTATTAGGTCATCCAATAACCAAATCGAGTCAGACCTAATTGAATCCAATTCAATTAGTCTTGATCTAATCCTCATAACTCAATCAAATTGAGTTAATTAATAATCTAATTATTAATTTATCTTTTTTTAATTAATTATATTACATTAATCATGTTGATAATTGAACCCTTCAATGATTCATAATTATTGATTAGCCACTTGATTGGATCGAAACTTCTATATGTGTAACCCTATAGGTTCGAACACTAAGTCGGTATCAGAGGAATTAGCTTTCTATACTAATCGAAGTGACCATTTAGCCATGATATTTGATAACCAAATAGAGTCGAATATAGCGAAGTAACATTCATAACCTACTGAAATATGGTTACTGTATAATTCATCCCTTTGACCAATAATGCTTAGAAAAATATTAGAGTTAACTATCACCCCTAGATCAATCCTTATAGTGTCTCAACCTACTTAATCATATAACTCTCATAAGGACTATCCTAGCCAAGGTTTTATTAAATTGAAACACATTGAAACATTCTCTCCAATTTTACTTGGAGTGCTCAATTTTCATCTTCATCAGACACCAACTTAACAAGTACTTAACTGCACCTAGAAACATTCCATCACTGAATTAGAAATTCTGATAGTCTGGTACGAAAGAACAATAAGTTGCTTGCAAGTCATCATGGTAATTTCAGGTCGATGAAATACTTATATCCATATTTCCTGAGATAACACTCTTAACAGTAGAGTATTTTGGAATGGTCAAGTTCAGTGCAGATCATATCTCACATGTATGCTATACTAGTATCAATACACTCCTTAGTTAAGAGGACAATCAATCCATATAGCATACAACGATCTATACTTGATACAATTATCGTTCTTATTAATAATGTATTGTTTGATCACGAACAAGTTTAAGAATCACATGATAAATCCTCTTTTATCACTTTAGATATAGTTCTAAGAACTTTCATCATAATAATGAAGTTCGAATAAGAAGATATACAATCTTATGATGAAATATGCTATATAACTTTTATTATTGAATGATTCATATATATATACAAGTATTGATCTCAATCATCTACAAACTAGATGATTAAATTTGGGATACATTTTCCAACAATGGAGCTATAAAAAGGCCTCCAAGGGGTAATAGCCAAAGCTGGGAGTGAAGGCCGATGCTAGGATCAGAGGCTGAGGTGGGGTCAGACGCATGTAGAGAGCACGGGCATCCATGGGCAGAAGCTGAATGTGCTTGTGCATCCTCTCCTCTGTTTTCCTCCCTTGCTACCTTTTGTCTATCCTTCATCTCTTCCTCTTTTTCTTTTTTCTTATTATGTTGGCTATGGGAGGATGGGATGAGAGGGTGAAAGGCATTAATGCCTCTCTCGGATTCAAATGACTCAGGGCAATTCTCATAGCATATGTGATAAACACTTAACTTAATTAGGCCACCTAAAGCATAAAATTATATTTAATTAATTATTATTTATTAATAATTTGATGTTTTTTTTTATGTTTTGCAAAAAAGATGATTGTCAATAGAAAGAGCCCAATTCATAGATTTAAAGAACTGAAATTGGGAGCAAATTAGACTTAAAAGAGATTTAAAATAAAAGAAGAATGTATGCGGTATTATAGAAAATGAAGATATTATGCTAGGAACCCAAAAAGGATGTATGCATCTTTTTAAAAAAATAAAAGTTTCTTTTCTTAAAAAATCCAAAGAAGAGGTGCGTGGGTTTAAAATGGTTGGGTTCTTCACGTGGTTAATGCCTTTAGAAAAAAACAAAAGAGAAGAAATGCGCAGCTCAACAACAATGGTTTCCTGATGCGGCTTATGGGAAGATAAAGACCAGGTCTTTATGCGGTCTATAGAAAAAGAAAGCGTGCAGTTTCTTCATGGGTTGGCAGGTCCATAATTCGTTAATGGGTTTGTGAGCAGATCTTTACGGGCACATTGGCAAATGCTAGAGTGGATCTTCATGTTAGCAAGCACGTGATGGCATGTGGAGACGAGCTGGAAAACTCCTTTTCAAACACAAATTCTCCTCATATATCCTATTCTTCCTCTATAAAAATCCCTTTCCATGCCTCAACCAGCAGCCTCCAAGGCCTAAGGGGCCTCTGAGGTCTCTCCTCTCTCCTCTCCCCTCCTCCCAAATGGCAACGTCCTATCTCCCTCTTTCTCTTTCTTTCTTCTCCGTTCTTCCTTTTTCTTTCTTCCTTCCACAACCAAAATTTCTCCTACTCTCTATCAATCCTTCTTCTTCCAGCTGCTATCTAGATTCCTTCTCAAAGCTCCAAGATAAAGATTTCAGCGAGAAGCAGCCTCATGACCAGCTAATCATCTACATTCTCAGGAGATTCTTGTAATTTTGGTTTGATAGTATTTTTTTATATTTCTCATTTTTTATATTTATTTTTAATATATAATAAAGATTGTTTTTCCTTACTATATTTTTATATCTTTATTTTCTTATATGAGATTATTCTAGAATAGTTTATGATCTTTGGAATGAGCCACGATCTATGGGTACGGTTCGTACTCTTGGGATAGATTATCTTTAGATTAATTTTTTTTATTATATCTAAATTAATTTAGACTAGCCTATAACTTTAAGAGATGGACTGTGATCCAAGAATATAGGTCATGCTCTCTAAGATAGGCTATATCTTTACTGATTAGATATCAATTAAAGCATATTAAAAGAATACCAGTTGTCAAATAAGAGAACAGTTAAGCTCCTGAGAATCCATATATCATACTTGCAACCCAACCTTTATTTAAATTATTTATTTATTTATTTTTTTAATTAATTTAAGTAGTCTTTTAATTAATCTTAATTCTACTTTCAATTTAAATCTAAATTATTTAAATATAATTAACATGATCTCCATAGATACGATCCTGATTCATCCTATCCATATATTTTGAGTTAGGTTTTATTTTTGATCGTCTACGACAGTGATCAAATTTTGGCATCATTATCGAAGATTATGATTTAGTTGCTTTAAAAATAATTAATAATAAAAATAAATAAATAATTTAAAAATATTAAAAGTTAATAATAAAATTAAAAATTTTAATAATAAAAAATTTAAAAAAAAAAAAAAAATTTACTGATACTGTATAAGCTATTTAGAGGATTAGAGACCTAACCATAAAATCTAACAAGTAAAAAATTTTTACTTTTGATTGGACATTTTACTTTGTTTGCATTGCATATCCATAAAGTACTTTAAGGGCACAACCCATTAATTAATATAAGATGGGGATTTGATCATTCTTTTTTAGCCTATAAATTACTTTCTTGCATTTGTATGATCTAAATCTTAATCTAAAATCAATTAGATATTGGCCCTTAAGGATATTCGAGCTCAATAGGATAAGAAAATCCTAGAGTTAGATCGGGTTTGGATTGATTAATTATTCGGTATCTAAGAAAAGTGGTTTAAAGAATGTAGTTTTTAATTAGTTCCATTGTTTGACTAGCCAACTCAGTTAGTATCTAAGAAAAGTAATGAGCAGAAAATCTTTCATATCTTATATTTACTTGGCTGAGTTAGTTAGTCTTGAGCTTGGAGTGCTCAAAGGTGATCTTGACAGTTAGAAGTTATTTAGATCTAGGATAATTCTTAGCCAGGATTGACTATATAACTTAATTGCTAACTAACATCAAACCTAATTAAACTCATTGCATCTATTTTTAGTTTTAGAATTCTCTAGGTTCTCATCTTTAGAATTTCTTTCATCCTTTTCTCTCACTTATAAAAAATTCTAAAAATTATTAAAAAATCTATAAAAACTTAAATCTATGTTTGCTCTAAGGAATAATTATAGGGTATTTACTTGGGCATTGTCCATCACGACCCAAAATTTAATTCTTAGATCTTGAAATTGAACAAACCTTTAAAGCTAATAGACCTAGAATTATGGTTGCACCTTTTCGCCAATTGAGGAAATATTTTATTCCTTTTTCATATAGTTATGATCCATACACATCCATCTATAAACTCAATAGAGGTTGAGTCTATAAAGTTGGAAACTTCATAGATATCTACAATAAGGTAGATGAGTTGTCCTAGAAATTTGACCATTTATTGAATATAAGACATTCTCCTGCCTCACCTTTGCATGTGTGTGTCATATGTTTAAGTTTCAACCATCTGGTTAGTGATATCGATCATGGGAGTTTGCACATGAGCAAACTTATCAAATCCAAACCCATGCTACTTATTATAATTCTTTTTCCAACACCTATAATCTAGGTTGAAAAAACTATTCAAATTTTTTAGGAACACCATAACTAGCAATTGACTATGAACCTAGTTATCCAGAGGAAGCTTATATAGCATACCAATATCAAAATATTCAACAACTCTCTTCAAGTGCCTATAGTTCGGCATTTGAAGAGAAAGTTTTACACATGTTAGAAGGACTAGAAATAAAAATTCAGATCATCCAATCTCATACTCAGTCCATAGCAAAGCTAGAAATCTAAGTCAGTTAGCTAACTACTACATTTAATAGTTGGAAGGAGAAAGAATTATCTAGTCAGCCCATAAGTAATCCAAGGGAGTAGTATATGGCTGAGAGCCCTAATGTTCATGAAATTCTTATAGAACAGTCTAATATACAAACTAAAAACTATTTTGAGATGGATGTACCTAAAGAAGTAATAAATGAAGCTATTCCTAAAATTATTTATCAAGACCCAGTGCATACATGTTAAGATCCTTTCGAGATAGATGATTTTAATGTAGATAGATATATTGAAAATATGAATATATTATTAGAGCTATCCAATTTTAGCACCACTCCTCTATTGGCTGAGAAATATGACTCAATACCTACTCTAATAGCTTTTTTTTAAAATCACCACCTCCTGTAGAAGTAAATCTACCATTGGTTGCACTTGAATACGCATATTTAGAGTCGAGTGACATCCTTCCGATATCCATTGCATCAAACTCAATTCATAATCCTAAAACTCAATTTATAAGCATTTTAGATGAATAAATTGAAAAATTCATAACAAACAAGGGTCGGTGAATGAGTTCATAAATTATCTTCTTAAAATTAGGAATATAAAATTGACTAAAAACGAGATCGTAAACTACTTTCTGAAGATTGATGATAAGATACTAAAATTTATTAATAATGAGATCGCAAGACATCTTTCTAAGATTGGCAATACAAAATTATTAAAATTTATCAATCTAATATTTGACACAGGATAGGCAAAATTAATGGTCTGATTGAAGATCTTAAACTTTACTATAAGAAAAATAACTTTTAGCGATGACTATTAGCGACGATAGATTCGCTGTCGCTAATAATGCTTTTTACCGACATCATTAGTGACCAAAAAACATGCCATTAAAAAAAATAATTTTTTTAATTATTTATTATAATTATTAGTGATGGCAAAAAGAATATTAGCAATGGTGAAAGTCGATGCTAATAATTATTAGCGACGATGATATTAGCAACAGAAATCCTCATTGCCAAAATTTTTTTTATTTATTAAATTTATTAGTGATGGCACAAGAAGTATTAGCAATGGCAAATACCGTGGCTAATATTCTTTAGTGATGGCATTATTAGCGATAAAAATAACCATCATAAATAATATTTTTTTATTTATCATAATTATTAGTATTAGTGATGGTATATTAGCGATGGACATGGCCATCATAAAAAAAAAAAAAATTATTAAATTTATTAGTAATGGCATAATAAGTATTAGTGATTGTAATTGCCATAGCAAATAATCATTAGCGATGGCATTATTTCCAATGGAGTCGCTATCTCAAAAAATATTTTTTTTTAATTTTCTCTGAATATAGTATAATTTTAAAATTTAAAATTTATTTTTATCATTCATTATCTAAATAATTATCATTAGAGTATCATCATAAAAGACTGTCTCGATTTGATAGCCCTAACTATATCGATAAATAAAATTTGATTTCGACGGTCACGAATGATCGCTAAATGATCTGATAGATAGAGACCACCGATGGCTTCTAAAACTTATAATGATGATCTCAGTGATATTTATAGGATACTATCAAAATTTTACTTCAATCGAACATCATTATTATGATCAATTTAGCACCAAATTATTTTGGCTGTTAAATAAAAAATGAGTAATCAAAAGGATAAATGACATTCGATTAAGATAATTTTTTAGATAAATAATCTTTGCTACTATTTTAATCATTTGTATAGTGGTGATCATAAAATTTAAACCTTGCATATATAAATAATCCAAAATAATATATCTCTTGATACTTATTCTTAAAGTTCTTAAGTAATTATATTTGTACTTTTATAAGATCTGCATAATATGGATGGTTCATATATATGCAGTTTAGATTTTATGATCACCACCATGTAAATGATTAAAAAAGTAATAAAGATCATTTATCTAAAAAATTATCTTAATCGGATACTATTTGGCTTTTTGATCATTCATTTTTTATTTAACGATCAAAATCATCCTATACTAAATTAACCATGATAGTGATGTTCGATTAAAGTAAAATTTTGATAGTATGCTATAAATATCATCAAGATCATTGTTGCAAATTTTTGGATACATCGGCAGTGTCTATCTATCAGATAATCAAGCAGTTGTTCGTGACCATTAAAATCAAATTTTATTGATCGACATAGCTAGGGCTATCGGATCAAGCCAGTCTTTTGTGATGATACTTTAAGAATAATTATTTAGATAATGAATAGTAAAGATGAGCTTTAAATTTTAAAATTATATTATATTCAAAAAAATAAAAAAAATATTAATGATAGAAATTTTATCGATGGTATTAGTGACGGCAAGCTTGCCATCGCTAATAAAAATTATGAAAAAAATTTTCTTTGATAAAAGTATTAGCGATGGATTTTTGTTTTTAACGATAGAGTTTCATCACTAATGCTTTTATCAATGGCATTAGCGATGACAAGTTTGTAATTGCTAATAGTTTGCAACCGCAAAACCACCACGAGAAAAAAAATTTTCACTCACCCACGCTCGTCCTCTCTCATTCCCACTTCTCATCCTCCTTTCGTTGCCGCCTAAACCACCCGACCTCCCAAACCATCCATTTCTCCCTCCCCGCCTCATCCCTCCGATGTCCCATGGCCACTCTGACCCTATCGGCCCCATCCCCATGCCGACCCGATCCCTTGGCCTCGAGCTTGTATTCGTCTATGCCCGTGGCTGCCCCACCCCCATCGGTCTCGATGTCACCAACCTAACTCCATGGCCGCCCCGACCCCACTGACCCCAACATCCCCGGCCCGACATCACAGCCAATTCGACTATACCGCCCCTGACACCACCAACCCAATCCCACAGCATCGAGCCTGTGTCCCTCCATGCTCGCATCCTCCCCAACCCTATCAAACCCAACGTCACCAGCTCGACCCCACGGCCTCTACCCCACCACCCCCAGCCCATGGCCTCGCCCTGCCGGCTTGATCCCATGGCTTCGACCCATGCTGCCTTCCTGCAGCCCCATCCTTGCTCCTTCATTTTCATTATCGCTAGCCCCGAATTTTTCCATGGGTTTGCCTGGTATCATGTTCATACTATCATATTAAATAATCCCACTCGACTGCTTTTTATCCATTACAACTTTAATTTTTTTATCATGTTCACCTAATCTTTATTTTTTGTCATGTACCTTATCTAAAAATTTAAATTATAGTGACATCTGGTGGTTTGTATCTCTATGTTGGCCATGAATGAGACTGATGCATAAGCTTTGAGGAACTTTTAAAGGACTTTTGTGAGACTTATTGTTCATTTCCTAACTTTAAGTGATTGCCTCAATCCATATCTCAGGTTAAGAAAGTGCAATACTGGAGGCTTGCCAATATTATTAATGGAATCAAGAAATTACTTGTAAATGATCAGTGATCCTAAGCCTAGATGAGAGGTGGGGGTTTGATTTTGGTCGATAATCAATCATGAAATATGTTGGGCATAAAATGACCCCCATCAAAGTTTTTGGCTGCTTCTAGATGATCTCCTCCAATCGCACTGCTTTCAGACGATCTTCTCCAGTCGCACTTCTTCTAGATGATCTCCTCCAATCATACTCCTTTCGGACGGTCTTCTCCTTCTTTCGGACGATCTCCTCCAATCGCATTGCTTTCAGATAATTTCCTCCAATCGCACTCCTTCCGGACGATCTTCTTCAATCACACTCCTTCCGGACGATCTTCTCCAATTGCACTACTTTTAGATGATCTCCTTCAGTTGCACTACTTCTGAACAATCTCCTCCAGTCGCACTGCTTTCAAATGATCTCCTCCAGTCGCACTCCTTCCAGATGTCGAATGATCTCCTCTAGTCGCACTGCTTCCAAATGATCTTCTCCAGTCGCACTCCTTCCGGACGATCTTCTCTAGTCGCACTACTTTTAGATGATCTCCTTTAGTTGTACTCCTTTCTGATGAACTCCTCTAGGATGAACTCCTCCAGGATGAACTCCTTTCGGATGAACTCTCCTAGGATGAACTCCTTCTGGATTCTTTCTAGTTGCCCAAAGAGCTCCTTCCAGTCGAACTTCTCTCTATCACTAGAAGGACCTCAGCATCAATTCTTAATATAGCAAATATCAATCAACACACAGACGATCTCAAAAATATTCGAACCTCTTTCAAACTACTATGATGTGAAGTTCTTCACCACCTATGGCTATTCCATCCGAACTTCAACTATTAAATTTCAACAAACTGGCAAGTTACAATAATGGATACTACTCTTGACTGACACGTCACGACAACAGACACCATCCTCCATAATAAACTCCACATGGCATGAAAGGCCCACTATTAGATGGTTACGACTGTCGCTATCAATTTGTTAGATGCTTCATCTATAAATAAAATCCTTCAGATATATTTTCTCTAAGCTCTCTTCTCCTTCCCGATACTCTGTCTCTTTATTTTTTTGAGCACTCTATTTCAGTTGATCGAAAATTGACTTGAGCATCGAAAGGTCCTGTCGAAGCCACCCCCCTCCAATTTGGACTTTATTTTGCTGGTCTCGTTGGCGGCCACATCTTTTCAGCTTTAGCCATTTTCGGCATCCTTGCAGATTTTCGCACTAACAGGATTGGCACTAGAGGAAGGAACCTAAGCTCTTGTTCTAAAAGGACTGCTCAGTTGATTCTGTGTTTTCTCCTTTAAGATCATCTCCATTCTCCCCCTCAACCTAAAAAATGCTTCTAAAGAAGATGACCACTCAGAGATCCACCACCTCTATCGCTAGATCTAAGCCAAATTCACTTGCTTTAACACCATCACCGGCACCACAACCTCCTCCACCAGCAATAATGATGGATCCAGAGTAGTTCAACTTGCTGGTGTAGCAGATTCGGGGTCTCACCAAAATGGTGCAGGCTATGCAGCAACCTCCAGTGATAGTTCAATCGAAAAACCCCCATCGAAATGTCAGGAATCAATACCAAGAAGGCATACTTGGGTCAGTAGGCCCGATACTCCTGGGAAGAAGAAATAGAAGGTAGAAGATCCCAACTCGGATCACGATTCTTCTCCGGAGGAAACCCTTCCCATCTACAACTGAAAATCTTCCAAGACCCACGATTGCGATGAAGCTCTTGATCGAAAACTTCAAAAAATGGATCGGTGGATTGAGGAGCTCCACCATGCTATCCTAGCCAACCATGATAATATCTACACCAACCCTTTTTTCTCCCAAAAAATTATATAGGAGCCAATTCCATTGAACTTCAAACTTCCTTCGAGAGCTACGATGGGATCGCTGATTCAGTCGATCACCTGAAGGCCTTTCGGACCATGATGTTGCTCCATGGCGCGCCAGACGCCATCTTATGCCGAGCCTTCTTATCTACTTTGAAGGGGTTAGCTAGAAACTAGTACTCGACATTGAAGTTAGGTATGATATTCTTCTTTAATCAAATAAGCCATCAATTTGTGACTCATTTTGTCAGCAGTAGACGTCCAAGACGAGGCTCGAACTTTCTCATCAACATCAAGCAGTAGGAAGGGGAGTTCATCCGAGCTTATGTTAACCGCTTCAATGCTACTACACTGAAGGTCCAAAACTTGGACCAATCTATCACTATGGCCGTACTTAAAGATGGCCTTTAGAAGAATGATCTGCTATTCTCTCTAGAGAAAAAATATCCTAGAAATTTTGCTGATTTGCTAGCTCGGACTGAAGGCTATGCTTGAGCCGAAGAAGCCTTCAAACTGAAGGACGAGAAAGTTGCAAGAAAGCGCAGGCGGGCGAGTCTAGCAAGCCCGTAGTCGAAGAGAAGCCAAATGAAGTTCGTCCGCGCTCTCAGACTTTTTTTGAGCGCAAGCAAGTCCGAACTCCTCCTCAAGCTCACTATCAAAGGAACCCTCATAGAAGGGCACGAAGGAGCTCTCCTCCTAGAAGGTTTCATAACTATGCTCCCCTCAATACTCCAAAAACTCAAGTACTAATGGAGATCAAGGAGTAGCTGTCAAGGTCGGAGAGGATGCATACTCACCCAAGCAAACGCAATCCAAATAAGTACTATCTCTACCATCGTGACCATGATTACGATACTGAAGAATGTATTCAGCTCTAAGATGAGATCGAAGAACTCATCAAGTGATGTCGGTTGGGCCGATTTCTATGATGCCGATCTAAGATAAGAGAAGATCGACCAAGGGCACTGCCACAATCAAAACCACCAAGAAGAAAGGAGCAGTAAGAAGATCGACCGTCTCTCGGCATCATCAATACTATCTCTGGAGGACTTCGGTGAGAGGAGGCCAACGATTTGAAGGGTCAGCTAAAAGATGGAGAACTGAGGAGCCCATTGCTTTCATTGAAGAAGATTCATAAGAAGTTTAGTTCTCGCATAATGACGTGGTTGTAATAAGTTTAAATATAGCAGACTATGATGTACATCGCATTCTTGTTGATAATGAAAGTTCGATCGATGTCTTATTTTATGATGCTTTCTCCAAAATGTCTATACCCAATAATCAGGTCAGATCAATGAGTTTTCCATTGGTTGGCTTCACTAGTGATGCAGTGCCAGTTGAAGATGTAATAACTTTAAATATGACTTTAGGACGATATCCGAAGTAGTCCAGGGTGCAAGTGAATTTTTTGATGGTAAAAGTCCCATCTGCTTATATGCAATTCTTGGCTGGCCTGGTCTAAATGCACTTCTGGCAATAGTGTCGACCTACTATCTGAAATTAAAGTTTCTAACAAGCTGTGGGATTAGAGAGGTCAGGGGAGACCAAGCTTTGGTGAGACATTGTTACTCAATTATCCTGCAAAGGGATAGGCAGTCAGACCCTTGCCCCATTGATGGATTGGACGTTCGAGATGACCTCATAGAAAAATGAGGAGAACCCATGAAAGATCTTGTCTCAGTCCCTTTGGATGATGAAAATGAAGACCACAAAATACAGATCAGCTCTGATCTAAGAGAGGGGATATGAGAATCGCTCGTTGAGTTTCTGTGAAAAAATGCAGATGTCTTTACTTGGATTCCTGCAGACATGCCAGGAATTGATATCGAAGCCATGGAACACCGTCTTGCCGTTGATCCCAAACATTGGCCAGTAAAAAGAAAGGTATGCAGCCATATCTTAGAGAGACAAAAGGTGATTGTAGAAGAAGTTGATAAGCTTCTTAAGATTGGATTCATTCAAAAAGTCTCCTATTCAAACTAGGTTGCTAATGTGGTCCTTGTCAAGAAAGCGAATGGCAAATGGAGGATGTGCATAGACTTCAAGAAGTTGAACAAGACCTATTCGAAAGATAGTGATCCATTAATCAGAATTAATCAACTGGTGGATGCAACTTCGGGCCATGAGCTCCTTACCTTCATGGATGCCTTCTCCAGCTACAATCAAATCCAGATGGCACCAGAGGATAAGGAAAAAACTATTTTTATTACTGACCATGGACTCCATTATTATAGGGTTATGCCTTTTAGGCTTAAAAATGCAGGAGCGACATACCAGCATCTGATCAATAAGATCTTCAAGGAGCAAATCGATCGCAATATGAAGGTATATATAGATGATATGCTTGTCAAAAGTTGAGCTTCAACAGATCACATAGCCAACCTCAAGGAAACCTTCAATCTCCTTTGGAGATACAAGATGAAGTTGAACTCGACCAAGTATGCCTTTGGTGTGACTTCGAAAAAATTTTTAGAATTCATGGTGTCGAGATACGGGATTGAAGCAAATTCAAAGAAAATGCCATCCAAAAGATAACTGCTCCAAAATCGATAAAAAAAGTTCAGCATCTAGCAGAAAAGGTGGTGGCCCTCAACCACTTTATCTCAAGATTGGTGGAGCGATGTATGTCCTTCTTTCGAGTTCTCAAACAGTCAAAGAACTTCTACTGAGACACTGAATGTCAATGAGCATTTGAAGAACTCAAAAACTACCTTGGCTCACCTCCCTTATTAGTCAACCCCAAACCGAGGAAAGAACTATTTCTATACCCGGCGGTCTCCTCAGCAGCTCTTGCAGTAGTCCTAGTCAGAGAAGTGAAAATGCAGCGGCCAATCTACTACATAAGTTGAGTCTTGAGGGACATCGAAATTAGGTACACTAAGTTAGAAAAACTAACTTATGCTCTATTGATTACAGTCCAGATACTTCGATCTTATTTTTAAGGGCATACCATAACTCTCCTTATTAATCAACCAATCAAGGTAGTTCTTCACTAAATAGATACCTCCAAAAGAATCGCAAAATAGGTAATTAAACTCATAGAGTTTGACATCAATTTTCAACCTCGACCGTCAATTAAAGCTCAAATACTAGTGGATTTCATAGTGAAATACAGTTTCCTAAATGAGGCCGAACTAGAATAGAATGAGGTCGGCATTCCATGGTTGTAGCCGAGCTCCTCTAAAGAAAAAGCCGACCTTCCTTAAGGCTTTTGGGCCCTGTATGTTGATGGCTCATCCAATGCTTCAGAAGCAAGCATCGGGTTAATCTTGGTAAACCCGGAAGGAGTCATTACCGAATACGCACTGCACTTTAAATTTTTTGTAATAAATAATGGGGTCTAATATGAAGCTCTAATAGCAGGACTAAGGATAGCCAAGAAGTTGGAAGCAGATTGGCTCCAAGTGAACAGTGATTCTCAACTGGTGGTCAGACAAGTTAGTGGTAATTATGAAGCTCGGAAGAAAAGTATGATAAAATATCTCGAGAAAGTAAAAAATTTGATTTCGATTTTCAACCTTTTTAACATTCAGTAGATTCCAAGAGCAAAAAATACCAGAGCCGACCTCCTCTCCAAATTGGCCACACTGGCTCCAGCCAAACTACCTAAGAAAGTCTTCTTCGAGGTCCTGAAATGCCCGAGCTCGAAAGAACTGCAGTCTGTGATGCAGGTTGAGCATGAGTTGAGCTGGATTGACCCACTAGTCACCTACCTCCAAGATGGAGTTCTACCTCATGACCCAAAAGAAGTTTGAAAATTAAGGAATCAAGCCTCCCGGTATGTTCTCTATGAGGGTAAATTATATAAAAGATCTTATTCACTACCACTCTTAAAATGTCTCCAACCTTCTGAAGC
Source organism: Cocos nucifera (assembly GCA_006176705.1). Taxonomy (NCBI): domain Eukaryota; kingdom Viridiplantae; phylum Streptophyta; class Magnoliopsida; order Arecales; family Arecaceae; genus Cocos; species Cocos nucifera. Next base: position 6,530 of record QRFJ01000645.1, on the reverse strand, counting down.
CGACTTTGCATTATAGGTAGTGCATGAAGGAATCTACGAAAGTTATCTGGGGGGTAGGTCCTTATTTTATAAACTACTTCGGTAGGGCTATTATTAGTCGATAATGTACCATGACTCTATAGAATATGTCAGAAAATACAACCATTATCAAAGAAACGTAAGTATTTAAAGACAACCGACCTCTAAGCTTACACCCTTGAGCGTCCCTTGGCCATTTGCATAATGGGGGATGGACATACTTAGGCCCTTTTTTATGGCATCCGAATAATGAAAATTCCTATTGGTGGCAATTGATTACTTTATGAAGTGGGTCGAAGCTGAACCTTTGGCCAAAATCACTAAGAAAAAAGTATAGAACTTCGTCTGGAGGTCCATTATTTTTAGATTCGGCCTACCTCAAACTCTCATAATAGATAATGGACAACAGTTTGCTGGAACTAAGTTTATCGAGTTCTATAAAGTTCTAAATATATCTTAAAATTCTACATCAGTAGCTCATCCACAAGCAAATGGTGAGGTTGAGATAACCAACAGAACCCTGCTGCAAGGTATTAAAACAAGACTTGAGAAAGCAAAGAAGACTTGAATAGATAAACTCTATCATGCAATCTGGGCATATTGAACTATCCAAAGATTGCCAATTGGGAGGACTCTATTCATCCTGACCTTCGGAATAGAAGTTGTCATCCCAATAGAACTTAAGCTTCCATCAATACGGATTATGGCATTCAATGAGCAGCAAAACTCATAGGATCTTAGGGCTAACCTTGACTTGTTAGAAGAAAAAAGGAAAGAAGCTTGGGTTCGAGTGGCAGCCTACAAATGGAAAGTAGCCCGCTACTACAACTCCAAGGTCAGAGGCAAAGTATTCAAAGTGAAAGACTTAGTACTTCGACGAGCAGCTGTTTCACAACCTCAGAATCAAGAAAAGCTCGTACCAAATTGGAAAGGCCCATACGAAGTCAAGGAGGTCGTCTGGCTTGGAACTTATTCTAAGTCAAGGAGGTCGTCTGGCTTGGAACTTATTACCTAAAGGAGCTTGGAAGGACAACACTATCGTGACCCTAGAATTCGAAGAACTTATGGGTGTATTACTAGTAATCTTACCTTAATAAAATTCTCTCTTTTTAATATCTTTATCTTTTGGCGTAAAATCGTGCAATGACAGGTTAACCAAATTTTATTCTTAAAGAAAGAAGAAGACCTTCAATTATTTAATTCAGAAGGAGGGGAGAGGTCCTTTCAACGATCCTTTTGTGCCCCCATAGCCTTATTAGGAATAGGAGAAGAACCTCATCCTAACTTAAGCAAAATGAAGATCTTCAATTATTTAAGCCAGGAGGAAGGAGAGATCCTTTCAATGGCCCTTTTGTGTCCTCACAGTCCTATTAGGAACAAGAGGAGAACCTCATCCTAACTTGAGCAAAATGAAGACCTTCGGTTATTTCAGCCAGGAGGGGGGAGAGGCTCTTTCAACGGCCATTTTGTTCCCCCACAGCCATGTTAGAAACAGAAGGAGAACTTCGTCCTAACTTAAGCAAAATAAAGACCTCTGATTATTTCAGCCAGGAGGGAGGGAGAGGCTCCTTCAACATCCTTTTTGTGCCCCACAGTCTTGTTAGGAATAAGAGAAGAACCTCATTCTAACTTGAGCAAAATGAAGACCTCCGGTTAACCAAGACAGGAGGAAGATCTTGATCTGACAGAAGTAAAAATCAACCTCATCAGGAATAGGAAGAGAACCTTATCCTGACATGAATAAAGACCTCTAGTTGTTTAAGATGGAAGGAAGACCTCGATCCGACAGAGAAAAAATCAATCTTATCAAGAACAGGAGGAGAACCTCATCCTGATGGAAGGACAAAGAAAAACCAACCATATCAGAAATAAAGGAGAACCTCATTCCTAACATGGATAAAGATCTTCGATAGGAGGAGAACACTTATCAACGATTGTTTTGATGAAAGATGAGGCAAGAAAAATGGATGAATCAATAAACTTCAAACCCAGACAAAGCGAAATGATGATTGAAGAAAATGTTACTTCATTGAAGTTTAGGTTCATTATAAAATCGAGGTCCACAAGACCATCTATAAAAAAAAACAAGAAGAAGAAAAGAAGAGAAGAGGTCCACCTTCAAAAATAAATTTACCTTCCATTGATCAAAATGTTTCTTCATTATAGAAAAATAAAAAAAGAAAAAAGAAAATACAAAGGTAGGAGGTCTCAGACCTCCGGAGGAATGATAGAAGAGTCCGATGCAGTCTTAATCGGCATAGGATCTTCGACGGGAGGAGGAACAGATGAGGTCGGAAGGGAGGCAGCAACTGGCTCAGTAGGTGGGAGGTCGGGTGGAGCAGTAGATGGGCCTGCAGCTTTTTTAGAGGCCCCATCAAATAAAAAGTTGAGGTCGAGCTTGGAGAATTTGCTGGCTATCCAATCTTCACAGAGCTTGAACCTCTTCTGAAAGGCCTCCCGATTGAACTCAATGTTTAGGTCTCTCATCTCGGAGGAGACCTTAAACTCTTCTATTGTCCAGGCCATTGCTTTCGAGGTCTACCCCAAGATCTATTCCTTTAGCTCGACTAACTCGGCCTCAATCTTTTTCCTCCGCTCCTTTTCCAGGGCTAAAGCAGCCTTCAGCTCCATCGATGTTTCCTTCTCCCTATGAAGCATTTCTTTGAGACCCTCGACCTCGAGGGATTTCTCCCTTAAGGAGCATCCAACCTCATCCTTCTCCTTCAGCAGGTGCCAACTTTGGCCATTTATCTGTCGAGTTCAGAGGGCTGAGGTGAGATTGAACAAAGTTTGCTCCTTTATTAGCTTGGACACCAAGAGAGTTCGGTGACCTCTGATCTTATTAACTGACTCTTGATCCTCTTTCTCTAACCTCAGGGCTCGACAGACTAAATCTCTCAAATACCCCCAGGATGGAAGTCTTAAGTTCAAGGTTGAGCAAGAAACAAAAATAAACTTCTCCGTGGATGGATGAGGAGGCACCCTTGAGCAATCCCTTTTTACCGAACTGAAATAAAATATACCACCAGTCCTTTACAGTAGGATGATGCTTAAAGATGAAAAAGGTTTGGAAGAGCAAAATGGTGGGTTGGACTTTGGCAGATATACAAAGGACAAGGAATCTTATTATAAACCTAAAAAAGTTTGAAACTATAGAGGCAAAGGAGATATTCAAAAAATGAAAAAAAGCTACAATAAATATGGGAAGAGGAAGCCTCAATCCAGCATGGAAGGCCTCCAAATATAAGCAGAACTAACCTGGAGGTGGAGCACAAGCTCGACAACTTGGTCCAGAAAGTTTCAGCTCGTACTCGATGGGAGCCTCGTATTGGATCCTGACTATCGATAGGTCTTCGACAGTCAAGGAGCATGGAATGGTCCCCAAAATGAAGTCAGGTCGAGGTACTATCCTGGGTTCGATTTTCATTCTAGTCCTAGGGCTATTGGAATTCGGATCAGCCAAACTCTTAGAACTATAAGACCAAGAGACCTCGGACGACATCAAGATCCGATCAAATCGAACAAAATCCCTGGAAAAGCTTAGGAAAATGGAGCAGTGAAAATCCAAAAATGAAGAACAAAACTCGATGAAATTTGAAGAATGCAAGAAAGTTAGAAATCAAAAGGACAGAGATGAGAGACTGACCTAAGAATGCTCGAAAAGAAGATCAGGAGGATGAGGAATAATCGAGAAAGGTGCTGATGGTTGGACGAGTTGCGAGAGAGCAAGGGCGATAAGAACAGGGACACTCAGGGATGATGGAAACGAAGGAAGGAGAAAGAGAAGAAAAGAAACCCGTGAGAAGCCGTAGAGGAAGAAGGAGAGCAATTTAAATAGGAAGTCAGAGGACAGAGGAAGTCATAATTGTGGAACTTCTTTGGTCTAGCAAAGCTCGCTACGTGTTCCATTTGTACCTACCGCCTGATGAAGTAATCACTGCACCGTACATAGAGCTCCGTGCCAAATGAGTCTTCGAGGAAATCCTCCCATTCAAGTCTTTCGACATTAAAAACCGTAGTGCCAATTTGAAAAAAGACAAAAGCTCCATCCCCTCCCCCGAAATGGAAAACTGCTGAAGAACTTCGACGGCAGCAATTTTTTCATACTCTCTTCATTCAAAATTCGAACTCGAGAGTAGGAGAATAAGTGTTGGGGATAAAATGATCCTCGTCAAAGTTTTTGACTACTTCCAAACAATCTCCTCTAGTCAAACTCCTTTCAGATGATCTCCTCTAGTCACACTACTTCCGAACGATCTCCTCCAATCGCACTCCTTCCGGACAATCTTCTTTAATCACACTCCTTCCGGACGATCTCCTCTAGTCGCACTACTTTCAAATGATCTCCTCCAGTTGTACTCCTTTCAGATGAACTTCTCTAGGATGAACTCCTCCAGGATGAACTTCTTTCGATTGAACTCTCTCAGGATGAACTCCTCCAGGATGAACTCCTTTCGGATTCTTTCTAGTTACCCAAAGGGTTCCTTTCAGTCGAACTTCTCTCTATTTCTAGAAGAACCTTAGCATCAATTCTTAATATAGCAAATATCAATCAACACACAAACAATCTCGAAAACATCCAAACCTCTCTCGAACTACTATGACGTGAAGTTCTTCACCACCTATAGCTATCCCATCCAAATTTCAACTATTAAATCCCAACAAACTGGCAAGTCACGACAACGGACACCACTCTTGACTGACGCATCATGACAACAGACACCATCCTTCATAACAAACTCGATATGGCCTGAGCTTCCTACTACTAGACGGTTATGACTATCACTATCAGTTTATTTCACACTCCATCTATAAAAGAGATCCTTTAGCTACGTTTTCTCTAAGCTCTCTTCTTCTTTCCGATACTCTGTCTTTTTATTTTTCTGAGCACTCCATTCCAATTGGCCGAATATTGACTTGAGCATCGAAGAATTCTACCGGAGCCATCCTCCTCTGATTTGGATTTTGTTTTGTAGGTCCCATCGACAGTCGCATCTTCCTAGCTCCAACTATCTTCGACATCCTTGTAGATTTTTGCACCAACAAAATAGATCCACACTTGACATGCAAGAACATTATGACATTCTTTGTTTTATGTGATATCTGCACCACAATCCTAACCCACTTGTCATGATAAGCATGCAAGGGTTGGCTAGGTCATCACCATAAGCAATATGCCACAACATGACCTGGTTATGGCGATGAAAGAGCAAGTTAGCTAGAATTAGGGTGTTCTCTAGAAATTTTGGCACAGTGGCAACCAATTGTATTGGCAAGGATACAAGATAAATCCCATCAGTTGTAACAATGGTATGCAAATAAATTACATAAAAGAAGAGAATCTGATTGCTATTTGGAATTTTGGAACTTTAACTATAAATGGGTTAAGAGGTGATGTGTTGAAGATTCAATTTAGAAGTAAAGAAAATCAACTTAAAAGATAAGGAATACTTTATGTATTTATACCAAAAAATTTATACAACTCAGAAGGATTTGCAACTGGATAGTAGTCAGTTAAACTGAGTGTAATATACTAGAAAGAAGATCCATAAACTTTATTAATGAGTATTGATAGTTGTAAGAAGAGCAGATGCAAAAAAATGATCCATCTAGATGCAGAGTCTTCTGTGGGAGAGAATGAACTATGAGAGGATTTTAGGAGAAAGAGTTATGTAGAAATAATTTAATATTGTATAGATGTTTGATATTTTATTATTAAAAAAATATATAGTTATATCTTATATGTTACGTCATTATGCTATGTGCTTTAGTGGAGCAGTGAGGAGTATGTCAGTAGTGAAGAAAAATCCTGATTTTTCGGTCCAAGTTCGTTCAGATCTGATCAGATCAAGAGATATATTTCAAATATTTTTTTCTTTGATCTATATCAGATATGGAATATTTCAGATCTGATTCTTATTATTTTAATAAATAAAATAAAATAAGAATAAATTTAATTTAATTTAATTTACCTAATTTGGATAATCCTATTACCCGTTGATGATCCTATTTGCAGTGGAAGGTCCTGGATCTAGCCACGTAAGCGCCTGACCTCTACCGATATCCACTCGGACTGGATCTGGAGATCCTCTTCTTTTCTATCATGTCTTCAAAAATTAAATTTGGATCTGATCTAGAGGATCTTCAAAACTTCTTTTGAAGATCAACAGTCGTCCTTTGCAGCAATGCAGCCTTCTTGCTTTTGATCTCCTTTCTTTGATCTAGATCGCACCAACTAAGCTCCAAAACTATTTTGGACATGAAAAGGAGAGGGAGAAGAAGCTTTGTCATGGAGGAGGAGAGGAGAAAAAGCCTTGGGCATGGAGAATTCTGATTACAATAATCTCATGTGATTTGAGTTGGGCATGGGATCTTATTTATAGACTGACTGTGATCCAACTACTCTTCTTCCCAATCAATCATAACTCTTTGTGAAATCAGATCTAAATCTGATTGGTGAGAATAGAGTTCCTTAGATTCCTCCTTAGAGGGCGCTTAAGACCAGTCAAAGT
>QRFJ01000644.1:994111-1034651 GCA_006176705.1 Cocos nucifera | reverse complement strand
ACGGGTAATAGGTTACCTACATCAAGGTAAATTAGATTTGATTTAATTTATCTAGATTTTATTTTAATTATTAGAATCAATAAGGATCAGATATAAAATATCTTAGATTTTATTTAGATCAAGAGAAAAAATTTTTGAAATATATCTCTTAATCCGATCAGAATCTGAACGAACCTGATCCAAAAATCAGGATTTTTCTTCACTGATATCAGAGCCAAGGTTCTAAAGTGTTTAAATCTACCGTTGATGATCCTGTAAGCAGTGGAAGGTTCTGGATCTAGCCATGCAAGTGCCTGACCTCTACTGATATCCACTCAGGCTAGATCTGGAGATCTTCTTCTTATCTATCATGTCTCCAAAAATTAGATCTGAATTTGATTTGGAGGATCTTCAAAATACCTTTTGAAGATCAGTAGTTGTCCTTTGCAGCAGCGCAACCTTCTAGCTTTCAGTCGCCTTTCTCTCATCTAGATTGCACCAACTAAGATCCCAAACTTCTTTGGGCATGGAGAGGAGAGGGAGAAGATGGTCTTGGCATGGAGGAGGAGAGGAGAGGCAGCCTTGGGGCATGGGATTTTTCAATGCTCTTTGAGTTGGGCGTAGGGTCTTATTTATAGACTATGCATGATCCAACTCCTCTTCTTCCCAACCAATCACAACCCTTTATGAAATTAGATCTAAATTTGATTGGTGGGAATAGAGTCCCTTGGATTCCTCCTTAGATGGTGCCTAAGATCAGTCAAACTTGGTTCTTAGGAGGAGCCTGTTTGGAATCCAAAAAGTAGATGGAGTCCCTATCCAATAAGGACTCCTAGGCGCCTCCAGCTTGGGTGCATGCCAAGGGTGGTGTGCGCCCTCCTCCTTGCCAGGTTTTGGCAGGGGGACAAGCCCCCACCAGCTCTCTAATAGGTGCGTGACACGTGGACAAAAGTTAAAGTGTCAATGGTCAATATTTGACCAGTCAAAGTCAATTTTGACCAAAGTCAAAGAACGAAAAATGGCAGGTGACCAAAAATGGTAGGTAATGTCTTACAAAATAAGACAACCTTTTCTGACCTGGACAAGCTTCAGTCAAGACCAAGTGAAGGCCTCTAATTGAGCACAAACTCCTTTGGCTCAGTCAGGACAACTATTTATGATAGTAAAAGAAGAACGTTAGGTTCAATCGAGTGCTAGCACGATTTTCTTGAACCTAATTGAATCTCATTCAGATCAATTGAACTAGATCAGTTCAATTGATGATCACCAGATTCAAATCCTTGTTTGTGTGACCCAGTTAGGTTCAGTTCTATATGGTAATGGGATATGTCATGATCTCTATCATCGACATCATCGAAACTCCTTTCGATGGATCAGAACTCTTCTGATTCGAACAGCTAGAATGATCGATCATCTAAATCATTCTAATTGCTCCCAAAATCCACCAGTGACACCTAGCAGTATATGGTGGCAACCCATCAGAGCTGAATGCGAACCTCTTGGTGCAGCTACCTGTGTGATTAAGTTCTTCTATCTTGAGCCCCGATCAGATTAGGGTTAAGGTGAACTCGTCAAACCCTAGTTTCTATCATATGATGTAATCATTCGATTCAAGTCCGATGTGAAAATCTAAATAGAAACTCTTTCTATTATTTCACTCTACCATGGCCATGGGCTTCTGGACTTGATTCTCATGATTATCATAGGGCTGCTCCTCTACCACCGAGGTAGATAGATTCCATCTTGATGCAATCCAGTTCCTACAATGAACATGCTATAGCCAACATACACCTCAGGGTTCCATATGGCTAGGAGACCGAGTAATGGTGTAGTCAAACTATAACACCCTCAAGGTGAACTACTGATGCATCTCAGGTCAAAGAACCAGACACACCACTACAGCATCGAGTCAGTCATTGATGAGAAGGTAGACTTCCTAATGACTACTCGAGGTGGTCACGCTCAGTGCCCTCGTTCTCTAACGAGTACCTATACTCTCGCTCCGGTGTCTCCACACCATAGACTCAAGACTCATCTACTAAAGAGAAGTGATTGTACACCAACCTTTCAGATCAATCACCATCCTCGTGATGATTCTATGGTTGGGAGCATTTTATGAGTTAATAATGATTACTCATGTCTTAAATTTTCAACTCTTAAAAGTATGAATTATCATTACCAATAACTCAAAAGATGTATCACAGATACTAAATACACATATGTGATAGAAAATAACCCATTTTATTGATAATAGTCTAAATTATAATTTTGCCCCTAGAAGTGTATTACAAGTGTCAGCCAATTCTGGCTTCTAGGGCATATAATCTAACACCTCGATCCGTCAGTTCATCTCTTGTAGTTTCTGATCTAGGAGACTTTCTCGATCATGGATCTCCAAGGTCATCTAACTGAACGGGGGCAAAGTCCCCCCAAGGGTAAAGACATGATCAGAGCAGGAGCTCTCGACCCTCTGCATCCCCTTTTCAGAGGTCATCGACCGACTAGTTCGAGTCGACCATTCCCAAATTGGATCTTGGGGTTTTAGAGAAGTCTACTCTAGTCAAATCAGTGTCAGAGGCTACTGCCACCACATGGTCTGCACTGCTTTCGTGAGGTCATGAACCTGCTAGACTAGCAAGTTGAACTACTCCGCATCCACCATTGCTGTAGGTGGAGTTTGAGTTGCTGGGATGATATAGAGATGGGTAGATTTGGATGGAATCTAGCCATGGAGGCTATTAACTGTCAGGTTGAAGTCTTCCTAGGGGGCATCCTTTTTGGAAAGGAGAACTTTGGAGGAGAAGTAGAGAGATCTCCGTTGAGCACTCCTTTAAGAACAAGAAAACCTCAAAAGATAGAGGGAACCCTTCCTATAGCGTCAATCCTGTTGGTGCAAAATCTGATTATCGTCGAAGAAGTATTTGAGTCAGAGAAGATGAGGTCGCCGTCGGTGACCTACAAAATAAGTCTCATCCAGAGTCGGAGGTGGCGGCTCTGGCAAGACCCTTAAATGATCAAGTCAGCTCATTTGGTCAATAGAAATGGAGTGCTCAGTTAAGAAAGTTGCAGAGTATTGGAAGGGAGAAGAGAGCTTAGAGAAAACGTATATGGAGAGTTCCTTTTATAGATGGAGCCAGGAACAAACTGATAATGACAGCCATAATCGTCTAGTAATGGATCGCTCGAGACCACGTGGAGCTTGTTACGGAGGATAGTGTCTGTTATCATGATGTGCTAGTCCATTGAAACTTAATAATCAAAGTTCGAAGGAGTAGGCATCAGTTGGTGATGAATCCTTAAGTTATATTAATACCAAAGGAGTTTGAACTCCTCTAAGGCAGTCCATATGTGAGTTGATTCGCACTGTGTATGGAGCTGAATTCAAGAGGAGATCTTTCTAGGCGATTGTTGAAAGTTTGATCGGGAGAGGTTTGGGAGTCCTACGACTGGAGGAGTCTTTGAAGGAAGTCTGCCAGAGATGTCCGAATGTGGATCTGCTGGGGGATCCGAAAGGAGCTCGACTGTTGGAGAGGTCCGAAAGGAGGTCGGCTGCTGGAGAGGTCCGAAAGAAGGTCGGCTACTAAAGGAGTCCGGAAGGAGCTCGACTGCTGGAGAGGTCCGAAAGAAGCTTGGCTGTTGGAGGAGTTCGGAAGGAGATCGGCTACTGGAGAGGTTCCAAGAGGAAGAATTCATGATCGAAACTCTTCTGCGATTACCAATTACATCAGGCTAAGCATCAGATTGGACTTCGACGGGAGAGAGGTTTATCCCTAACAATAGTCCCCCTACTCTCGAGTTCGAAATTCGAAGGAAGGAAGAAAAAGGCGACTGCCGAAGTTCGGTCCTGGGTTCCCATGCTTGTCAGGATGAGATATTTTGGTGTTTACGGTATTGGCACTGAAGCTTTCTAAGTCTGAAATGAGTTTGAAAAGATGGCCTTTCGAATCTTCTACCAAAACTCTATCCTAGGTACGGTGCCATAAAGACTTCGTCTGTCGCCACTCTTCTGTCATGACGAGTGGGACACGTGACGCACGCTGACCGACCAAAGTCGATCCACAATCATAATCATCTCGAGTTACCTCTAGCTATTTAAGGCCTTCTCCTCTCATCCGAAAGCCATTCTTGCCTGAGTATTCTCCTTCCTTTGGTCCCCATTCATTTTCTTCTCTAGGGTTTTGGCCTCCTCCCTCACCTTCCTGAGCTCCAAACATCCTTTCAACTGATTTTGATCGCATCCATCATCCTTTCATTCTCCCCAGACAGCTTAGGTCAGTTTTCTGACCCTTCTCTTATATTATTCGTGCATTTTCTTTCGAGCTTCTTACTCCCCTGATTTTTTTATAGCAATATTTATCCTGCATTTTTCCTTATTTTTTGGGGATTTTCTTGTGATCTAATTTTGATCCAAATGTCTTCCAAAACCTCCCACTCCATTAGTTCTTAGGGCTCATCTGGACCGACCGTCCTTGATCTTGCACCCCCAACCGAGGTAGAACCTAGGAGCATGTCTCAATCGTCCTTCATTTCAGACACCATCCCATCTATTCTTACTCTGGATGATCTTTCTCTGATCCGAATCCAATATGGAATCTCTCTGAAATACGATCTTGAACTCCTTAGCTCTGATGACCGAGTCAGCTCTCCTCCGATCGGCCAGTTTTATTTATACTTAGAAACTTTGTGTGCTAGGCTTAGGCTCCCATTGCATCCTTTTGTAGTCGTCCTCTTTCAATTTTTAAATATCTCTTTCGTATCTGTCATACCAAACTTCTTTCGGTTCATCATTATTTTCCTTTCCCTCTTTCAACTGGTCGAGGTCCAGCCGACCATTTCGTTCTTTAGAAATTTCTACACCTTCAAGCACCATCCTGTTAGATATGTGTGCCCTAGAAGCCAGAATTCGCTGACACTTGTAATACACTTCCAGGGGCAAAATTATAATTTTGACTATAAATAATAAAATGGGTTATTTTCTATCACATATGTATATTTAGTGTCTATGATACATTCCTTAAGTTAATGGTAATGATAATTCTTATTTTTAAGAGTTGAAAATTTAAGACAAGAATTTTCATTATTAACTCATAAAATGCTCCTGACCGTAGGATCATCATGAGGATGGTGATTGATACGAAAGGTTAGTGTACAATTTCTTCTTTATAGTAGATGAGTCTTGAGTCTACGGTGTAGAGACACCGGAGTGAGAGTATAGGTACTTATTAGAGAATGAGGGCACTGAGCATGACTACCTCGAGTAGTCATAAGGAAGTCTACCTTCTCATCGATCATTGACTCGAAGCTGCAGTGGTGTGTCTGATTCTTTGACCTGAGGTGCATCGATAGTTCACCTTGAGGATGTTATAATTTGACTACACCATGACTCGGTCTCCTAGCCATTCGAAACCCTGAGGTGTATGTTGGCTATAGCATGTTTATTGTAGGAATTGGATTGCACCAAGATGGAATCTATCTACCTTGGTGGATGAGGAGCAGCCCTATGATGATCATGAGAATCAAGTTCATAAGCCCATGGCCATGACAGAGAGTGAAATAATAGAAAGAGTTTCTATTAAGATCTTCACATCGGACTTGAATCGAATGATTAAATCATATGATAGAAATTAGGGTTTGACGAGTTCACCTTAACCCTAATCTGATCGAGGCTCAAGATAGAAGAACTTAATCACACAAGTAGTTGCACCGAGAGGTTTATTTTTAATTTTTGATAGATTGCCACCATATACTGCTAGGTGTCATTGGTGGATTTTGGGAGCAATTAGAATGATTTAGATGATCGATCATTTTAGTTGTCTGAATTAGAAGACTTCTGATCCATCGAAAGGAGTTTTGATGATGTCGATGATAGAGATCATGACATATCCCATTACCATACAAAACTAAATCTAACTGGATCACACAAATAAGGGTTTGGATCTAGATATCATCAATTGGACTAATCCAGTTCAATTGATTTGAATAAGATTCAATTAGGTTCAAGGAAATCATGCTAGTACACAATTGAGCCTAACATTCTTCTTTTACTATCATTAAAAGTTGTCTCGACTGAGCCAAATGAGTTTGTGCTCACTCAGGTACCTTTACCTGATCTGACTGAAGCTTGTCCAAGTCAAAAAATGATTGTCTTAATTTATGAGATAAATTAGAGACAACACATGCCATTTTTCGTCACCTGCTAATTCTTGTCCTTTGACTTGGTCAAACATTGACCTTTGTCCCTTGGACATCTACCCATGTGTCATGCACTTATTGGAGAGTAGATAGGGGCTTGTCCCCTTCTTGGAAATTGAAAAGGAGGGGGTGCACGCCTAGGATGGCATGTGCCCATGGATAGGGATGCTTGGAGTCCCATACGGATGGGACTCCAGGTTGCTTCTTGGATTCAAACTATGTGACCCTCATCTATAGACTTTGACCAATCTTAGGCGCCATCTAAGGATGAATCTATGGGTCTCTCATCTAATTGGATCAGGTGATGTCATCCCACCAATTAGATTTATATCTGATTGCACGAAGCAACATGATTGGTCGGGGTGATGTGGCACTGCATGGCACAGCAGGATCTATATAAAGACCTATCTGCGCCCACTTTTTAGAGACTCCTCTCCGAGCCATGCCCCAAGACTGTCCCTCTCCCTTCTCTATGCCACCTTCAGGCCATCTCTCTCCTCTCCACGCCCAAGGATAGTTGGGCTTCAGATTAGTATGATTCAGGCAAGAAAAGGCTGACGAGAAAGGAAGAAGGCAGCACTACTGCAGAGACGACTGTTGATCTTCGAAAGAAGTTTTGAAGATGCTCCAAATTAGATCTAGATCTAATTTTTGGAGAAAAAAAAGAAAAGAAAAAAATCTTCAGATCCAGCCCAAGTGGATACCGGTAGAGGCTAGGTACTTGCATGGCTAGATCTAGAACCTCAGGATTTCAGCAGGATCATCAACGGATAATCAGATTACTTAAAATCAAGATAAAATTAATTTAGATTTAATTTAATTTAATTTTTTTATTTATTAAATCATAAAATTAGATCTAAAAAATATTAGATCTGATTAGAATCTAAGCAAAAATTTTGAAATATGCCTCTCGATCCAATCAGATTTGAACGAACCTGACCTCAAAAATTCAGGATTTCCCTTCAATTGGTATCAGAGCCAGGTTCTTATAAAATTTATTTAGATCTGATTTAATCTAATAAATTACTAATTTTAGATATCACATGAGATGTGATTAGATATAAAATTAAAAAATTAAAAAATTAAAATTAATTAATCTAGATCTAAGATATATGAAGATATGCATGACTAGTTCTAGGAATAGAATTATTCTATGTGTAGTCTAGTATAATCATAATTTTTATTTAATTAAATATAATTTTTAGATTTATTTATTTACTATTTTCTGATCTTATAAAAGTTATAATCAGATTTAAAAATAGAAAATAAATTAAATTTAATTTGTAACATCATATGAGATATGATAGATGCATGTCTAGACTAGTTGTAGAATAGTTCTACAATAGGGTCTAGATTAAATTTATTTTGATTGAGATTAAATTTAAATTTAATTTTTTAGATTGATTATGAGATAATTTAGATCTAAAAAATGCATATACATGACATGATGTATACAAATATATATTTTGATTAGATCAATTTCTTATATGAGATATATGATATAGATCTAATTACTATTTTGTAGATTAGTTGTATGTTCCTGATTAAGGCATTCCCTCTTGGCCTGTCTGGTCATAAGAATGAAGAAGGGATTTAAAGATCTCTTCATTCTTCTTATGATGTGTAGGGGTGCTGCACATTCGTCCTTAATCAAAAATTTTGAAAACTTACTTTTCTGCAAAACTCTAGATCCTGAAATCCTAGGATTTATTGTGCATATATTTTATTTATGAACCCAAAATTTAATTAAGAATTAAGATTATGGAAATATTAATTAGATCTAAAATTAAAAATTTTTAGATCTAAGATATATTCAAAATATTCGGGTTGGGATTTGGGTAGCTCAATTAGGTCTAAGCAGTTGATCAAATCGAATCAAGAGTTGGTTAGATGGGATCAACAATGTGTTTAAATTGACCAGCCTAATAGGATTAAGTCTGGGTCAAGATCGAGTTACATGAGTGATCGATCAAGCAAGACCTAATTAGGCTCAATAGGTTAGAGTTTGGATTGTAGGCTAACCCAATTGGTTCTGGCTCAATAATTTGGTGTCTAAGGATAAGTTTGGCAGATACGACCTGACTGGATTTTTTAATTGAGAGCTACTCGACCTTGAATGCGTTCTTGTACGAGTTAATGGCATATTCCCTTCCACCGGTCTCACTTACCTGGCCATATCTGTTGACTCAATTCTGATCTGAGGTGGTCAATAATCCAAGCTAACCCATGCCACTAGGTTAGTCATAATTGTTATGACTATGTCAAGTCTAGTTTAATGAGACCTTGAATCAATTCTTCCTAAGAAAAGATTAAGTCTGAGGTCTTCCACCATTGTAGATGTGCGGGCCCTTTCCTGGGGTTGATTTGTTCTCGGCTGGATACAGTGGCTCAGTTGCATCGAAAAGATGCAACCATGTCTATTAGGCATTGGATGCTATGGGACTGGAGGATGGAGTTGGGGCTCAATATTTTGGATACAGTGAGAGACTCAATTAGGAATCCAATCTATGCAAATGGTGGGTCTGACTTAACTAAGGAGTGGATCAATATTTCCGGACATACGGTGAGATTCATGAATTAGAGACCAAGTATTGGGTGCACCATGATTAGAGAATCATTGAACAAGAGTTGTTCACTCATTGGCTAACCCATCACCAATAACTATTAGGTGAGGTGATGAGTCAGTTGGTGAGACCTGCACCACCCACTAGAAATCATTAATCATGGAAGATTTTTGCATCTCTATAGAGGAAAGTGTAGGAAATTCGAGAAAATAGTGGGAGCTAATTTATTTAAAAATAAAATTTTTAAATAAATTGGTTAAGTCATAATTATAATATCTAACTAGAAATCTTTGACTCTATAGAAAAAATGTCTGCATCCAACCCATTAGCATGTATCCTGGACACACATAGACTGATTGAACCAATTATAAAGGATTGGCTCAGAAACTTCAAAATTCATTTTGGGTTTCCGAGAAGTTAACCTCATGTATTGGATCAGGACCCTCCCACCTTACTAGCTCGTCCATCCGCTGAAGTAGAGAGTGTCTCTAGAAAAATGGATAGACGAAGATAATAAGGCCAGATATTATATGTTGGGCTCGATGTCTGATGAGCTTCAGCGCCAACATGAAGATATCGGGAACTGCTCGCCAAATGTTGGCTCACCTATAGGAGATGTTTGGTGAACAGAGTTGCGCAGCCAAGTATCAAGTCACTAAATGACTTTTTAAGGCTAAGATGCGTGATGGGCAGTCAGTCCAAGATTATTGTCTAATGATGATCAAGGACTTGGAAGAGCTTGAGAAGCTCGGTGTGAAGTTGGACTTGGATCTGCAGAATGATATTAATTCTGCAATCTTTGACTGATGCGTATGGACAGTTCATCATGAACTACCATATGCATAAACTTCAAAATTTCTTGGCTGAACTTATGAACAGGCTGGTTACCGGTGAGCTTTCCATGAAAGGTTCTAAAGGCTCAGTGCTTACTATGGAATGAACTTCTTCTATAAGAAAGTCTTTTGAAAAAAAGAAAAAGTCTGTGAAAAAGTAGAAGGTGAAAGGAGGAAAGAAGAAAAAGGCAGAGCTGAAGAAGAAGACCGCTGACAAAGAAAAGTATTTTCATTGCAACAATGACGGCCACTAGAAGCGGAACTATCCTACTTACCTGGCCATCCTAAAGAAGGAGGAGGCAGGTCCTTTTGGAGGTATGCTCGTTATTGAGTCTAAGCTTATGATTTTTTCTGCATCCAGTTGGGTGCTTGACTCTGGTTCTAGTGCTCACTTGTGCACTTCAATGCAGGATCTTGAGGATAGCGGAAGGCTGAGGGATGGTGAGATGATTTTGTGCATCGAAAATGGAGCAAGAGTTGCTACCGTGGCCATGAGAACATATCCGTTTCGACTACCATCTGGTTTAGACTTAGTATTAAAAGACTGTTATTATGTGCTTGCAGCAAGCAAAAATTTGATTTTAGTTTCTTACCTTACATTAGAAGGCTATGTAATTAATTTTCTTAAGGACCATTGTAACATTCTTTATGAAAGAAATAAAATTGCAAGTAGTTTTCTTATTAACGATCTTTATCAGTTACATGTTGATGTGTCTATTTTTAATTTTGAGTAAAATATGAATACCATAAAATCAAAATAAGCTAGGGATAGTCCAAATGATAGGTATCTATGGCACCTAAGATTAGGTCATATAGCAGAAGATAGGGTTAACAAATTGGAGAAAATTGGGCTATTGATTCCATTGACTTTCGAGTCATATCCAATTTATGAATCCTATCTTCATGGCAAAATGACTAAGCTCCCTTTTGTAGGACATGGGGAAAGGGCCATGGATCTCTTTGCCCTAGTACATACTGATGTATGCAGCCCATTTGATGTGCCAGCTAGAGGCAACTTTGTCTACTTCATAACTTTTATCGATGATCTATCTAGGTATGGGTATGTGTATCTTATGAGATACAAGTCTGAAGCTTTTGAAAAGTTCAAAGAATTCAGACATAAAGTAGAGAAAAGCAAACTGAAAAATCCATTAAGGTTCTTCGATCAGATCGAGGAGGTGAATACCTTAGTCAGAAATTTTTAGACTATCTCAAGAAAAATGGCATAATCTCTCAATGGACTCCACCTAGGAACACCTCAACTCAATGGAATCTCAGAATGGAGAAATCGGATCCTATTGGATATGGTTCGATCCATGATGAGCTTCACAGACCTTCCTGATTTTCTTTGGAGATATTGTTTGTTAACTTCAATTTATTTACTGAATAGGGTTCCCTTCTAAAATCATTCCTACCACACCGTATGAGATATGGCATGATAAGAAACCAAGTCTGAGTCATCTCAAAATTTGAGATTATCCAGTTCATGTCAAAAGACAACAAACGAACAAGTTAGACTTTAGATCCTTTAGAGCTCGATTTATAGGATATCCTAAAGAGTCATTAGGATACTATTTCTACATTTCAGAAGACCACAATATGATTGTGAGTCGACATGCCATCTTTCTTGAAAAATAGTTTATTCAAGATAGCGGCATTGGAAAGCAGATCAAGCTTGATGAGAAAGTCTCACAAGAGCAACAAGCTAAGGACCAAATGGAACCAAATCAGGTTGAGCCAATCTAGTCACTACCTCCTCCACCTCATAGATCGAAAAAAATTTTTCATTCCCCCGAGAGGTACTTAGCTATTATTTTAGAGGAAGTAGAGAAAATGTTCCTCATAGAAAATGGTGCTCATGGTGATGATCCCAAAACCTATAACGAGGATGATATCAGATATCGACTTCGAGAAATAGCTAGAGGCAATGAAGTCAGAAATTGACTTGATGCACTCAAACCAAGTCTAGACCTTGGTAGATCCACCAGAAGGTATAGTACCTATTGGATGTAAATGGATCTTCAAGAGAAAGATTGGTGCAGATGAGAATGTGGAGACATTCAAGGCTAGACTAGTGGCAAAAG
Source organism: Cocos nucifera (assembly GCA_006176705.1). Taxonomy (NCBI): domain Eukaryota; kingdom Viridiplantae; phylum Streptophyta; class Magnoliopsida; order Arecales; family Arecaceae; genus Cocos; species Cocos nucifera. The sequence continues at coordinate 1,022,999 of QRFJ01000644.1, read as the reverse complement.
GTTATAGTCAATGCGAAGGCATTGACTATCAGGATACCTTTTTGCCAGTGGCTATGCTAAAATCCATCCGCACATTGCTTGCTGTTGCAGCCTATTTTGATTATGAAATATGGCAAATGGACGTGAAAATGATATTTTTAAATGGATATCTTGAGGAAGATATCTATATGGAACAGTCGCTAGGTTTCACATCCAGTGATACTGATCACAAGGTATGCAAGCTGCAAAGGTCCATATATGAACTTAAGCAAGCATCTCGGAGCTGGAATACTCATTTCAATGATGTGATCAAAAATATTTGATTTTATCAAAGAATGAGGAGGAAGCCATGTATCTTCAAAAAGGATCAGTGGGAGCGCTGTTGTCTTCCTCGTATTGTACGTGGATGACATCCTACTTGTTGAAAATGATATTTCCATATTGACCACAGTTAAAATATGGTTATCTAAAGAATTCTCCATGAAAGACCTAGGAGAATCATCCTTTATTCTGAGAATTAAGGTCTATAGAGATAGATCGAATAGGATGCTAGGACTTTCACAGAAGATGTACATAGAGGAAGTGCTAAAGAGTTTTAGCATGAAAAACTCTAAGTGGGATTTGGTATCCATCAGACATGGCATTCATCTTTCCAAGAAGATGTGCCCTAGCACACCTGAGGAAATAGAACGCATGAGCAAGATCCCTTATGCTTTAGCAATAGGGAGCCTCATGTATGCCATGTTATGTACACGACTTGATATAGCCCATGCTGTGAGTGTCACAAGCAGATATCAGTCAAATTCAGATGAAGAACACTGGACTTCTGTGAAATGTATCCTTAAGTACTTGAGAAGAACTAAGGATATGTTGTTGGTCTTTTAGTAATGGAGAACTCCAAGTCCAGGAGATATACAGACTCGGATTTCATGTCCGATGTAGATGATCGAAAGTTGACATCTAGGAGTCTGTTTGTGTGCAATGGTAGAGCTGTCAGTTGAAGAGTTCCAAACAGACATTGTGATAGTAGATTCCACCATGGAAGCAGAATATATCGCTGCATCAGAGGCTGCGAAGGAAGCATTCTGGTACAAGAAGTTTGCCATGGAGATTGGAGTGATGCCATCAAATGCCATTCCTCTGTACTGCGATAATAATGGTGCCATAGCCCTTGCTAAGGAGCCGAGTCTCATCAAAAATCCAAGCACATCTGAGCGGCGATACCACCTCATCCGTGATTACCTCGAGGGAAGGATTAGGTCAAGAAGTCGACTCCATAGAGTCAATCCGCAGATAATGGAGACCCGCTTACAAAGCCATTGGGCCAGCAGAAGATCGAAGCCCACCTTGAGAAGATGGGACTTAGACTTGTAGCCAATTGGCTTTAGGACAAGTGGAAGATTGTTAGATATATGTGCCCTAGAAGCTAGAATTGGCTGACAATTGTAATACACTTCCAAGGGCAAAATTATAATTTTGACTATATAATCAATAAAATGGGTTATTTTCTATCACATATGTGTATTTAGTGTCTGTGATACATCCTTTGAGTTAATGGTAATGATAATTCATATTTTCAAGAGTTGAAAATTTAAGACATGAATAATCATTATTAACTCATAAAATGCTTCCTGACCATAGGATCATCATGAGGATGGTGATTGATCCGAGAAGGTTAGTGTACAATTGCTTCTCTTTAGTAGATGAGTCTTGAGTCTACGGTGTGGAGACACCGGAGCGAGAGTACAGGTACTCGTTAGAGAATGAGGGCACTGAGCGTGACCACCTCGAGTAGTCATTAGGAAGTCTACCTTCTCGTCAATGACTGACTCGATGCTGCAGTAGTGTGTCTGGTTCTTTGACCTGAGGTGCATCGATAGTTCACCTTGAGGGTGTTATAGTTTGACTACACCATTACTCGATCTTCTAGCCATATGGAACCCTGAGGTGTATGTTGGCTATAGCATGTTCATTGTAGGAACTGGATTGCATCAAGATGGAATCTATCTACCTCGGTGGTAGAGGAGTAGCCCTATGATGATCATGAGAATCAAGTCCACAAGCCCATGGCCATGGCAGAGAGTGAAATAATAGAAAGAGTTTCTATTTAAGTCTTTTCACATCGAACTTGAATTGAATGATTACATCATATGATAGAAACTAGGGTTTGACGAGTTCACCTTAACCCTAATCTGATCGGGGACTCAAGATAGAAGAACTTAATCACACAGGTAGCTGCACCAAGAGGTTTGCATTTTCATTTCTGATGGGTTACCACCATATACTGCTAGGTGTCACTGGATGGATTTTGGAGCAATTAGAATGATTTAGATGATCGATCATTCTAGCTGTCTCGAATCAGAAGAGTTCTGATCCATCGAAAGGAGTTTCGATGATGTTGATGATAGAGATCATGACATATCCCATTATCATATAGAACTGAATCTAACTGGATCACACAAACAAGAGTTTGAATCTGGTGATCATCAATTGGGAACTGATCCTAGTTCAATTAATTTGAATAAGATTCAATTAGGTTCAAGGAAAATCGTGCTAGCACATGATTGAGCTAACGTTCTTCCTTTTACTATCATTAAAAGTTATCTTTGACTAAGCCAAATGAGTTTATGCTTACTCAAGTAGGCCTTTACCTAATCTGACTAGAGCTTGTCCAAGTCAAAAAATGTCTTAATTTATGTTGTCTTAAATTTTGTAAGACAACATTACCTACCATTTTTCGTTCACCTGCTATTTGTCTCCTTTGACTTTGGTCAAAACGTTGACCTTTGACTGGTCAAATATCTGACCATTGTACATGACTTTTACTTATTGATATCAGCACCTATTAGAGGGCTGGTGGGGGCTTGTCCCCCTGAAAGAACTTGGCAAGGAGGAGGGCGCACGCCACCCTTGGTGTGTGCCCAAGCTGGAAGGGATGCCTGGAGTCCCATACGGATGGGACTCCAGGTTGCTTCTTGGATTCAAACTAGGTGACCCTCATCTATAGACTTTGACTAGTCTTAGGTGCCATCTAAGGATGAATCTATGGGTCTCTCATCTGATTAGATCAGGTGATGTCATTCCATCAATTAGATTTAGATCTGATTGCACAAAGCAACGTGATTGGCCGGGGTGATGTGGCACTGCATGGTGCAGTAGGGTCTATATAAAGACCTATCTGCGCCCACTTTTTAGAGACTCCTCTCCAAGCCATGCTCCAAGGCTGTCCCTCTCCCTTCTCCATGCCACCTTCAGGCCATCTCTCTCCTCTCCATGCTCAAGGATAGTTGGGCTTCAGATTAGTATGATTCAGGCAAGAAAAGGCTGACGAGAAAGGAAGAAGGCAGCACTACTACAGAGATGACTGCTGATCTTCGAAAGGAGTTTCGAAGATCCTCCAAATCATATTCAGATCTAATTTTTGGAAAAAAAAAAGAGAAGAAGAAGATCTCCAGATCCAGCTTGAGTGGATACCGGTAGAGGCCAGGCACTTATGTGGCTAGATCCAGAACCTCAGGGCTTCAGTAGGATCATCAATGGATAATCAGATTACCCAGAATCAAGATAAAATTAATTTTAATTTAATTTAATTTAATTTTTTTATTTATCAAATCATAAAATCAGATCTGATTAGGATCTAAGAGAAAATTTTTGAAATATGCCTCTCGATCCAATCAGATCTGAACAAACCTGACCCCGAAAATTCAGGATTTTCTTCACATCCTTTCGTGAAGAACTAATGGTACTTTTTCCCCCAGTTCAGTAAGAAGGGATTATTGAAAGGTGCCCCTTCTTTTATTCATAACTGAAAGAAAAGGTACTTTTTTATGCATTGTCCGATCTTGCTCTTAGATCTTCCTTCTTAGGGTTATATTAGGGAGTCAGTTCGCTGAGCTCCTAGTTTAGATGGAGCCGACCTTGATTCCTCCAATAAACTCAAAGCATACTGAACTCCTCTCCTTCCCATCCTTTTGAGAGAATAGATCTTGTTCAACTTGGGTCTGAGTCCCCTTGATCCTGCTGGTACACCTTTTGCCTTTTGAATTCACATGGTTTTGCATATGTGTATTGCCACTGACCATACTTATTTTTCTATTATAGAAATGGATACCAAAGATACTAAAATGCTTACCAAAGGGCTTTACACCAAGAAGAGAAAAGAAAAGGCATCAAGTGATAGCTCAAAGAGGATGAAGGTCGGTGCTTTCAGCTCCATGGTCCCTACATCCACTACCATTATGCCCGAGGTCATCACCAGTGCCGAAGTTGCCTTAATTGCTGAGGTCAACACCGCTGGCTTGGGCTCCATGCCTCCCATGCCCTTGGGTCCTTCCAATGGGGATCGGGCTTTGGAGCCCCCTATCGAGAGAGAGATAGGGGAAGGAAGAAAAAGGAAGAAAGCTATCGTCAAGACGTCCCGCAAGGCTCGCCTTAGTGGACTGGATGGCGACAGCAATGAACGAGGGGAGGATCCCTTCAATAATTTGAAGATCATTCGAGATCTAACCGACAGGTTCGCCATGCCGGAGGTGGTGGACCACATGGCCGACCTTGACCCGTTGTAGCTTATTTGAAGTTCTCTTGGAACCATCCTCAAGGTAACTACTCCATCACTTGACCCTTCTGCTTCTTTTTTTTTTGAACATTAATCATTTATTACAGTCGGATCAGCAAATGCTCGCCTACATCAAGAGGGCGCACCATCAGGAAGCAAAAGCAAAGAAGGTCTAGGAGGACCTTCGAGCTGAGATCTATCATCTTCAAGAGAGGATCACCGAGGTCGAGCACCTTGCAAAGGAGAAGGCGGCGGACATCAGGAGTCTCCAGGGTGCGCTTCGAAAAAAGGAGTTCATTTTGATCGAACTCAAGACCGCACTGGCCCTAAAGGAGGAGAGGAAGAAGGAAGCAGAGAATAAGGTCGCCGAATTGGAGGCTCAAATGGCGAAGTCGGTCTCAGAGGTGATGACCCAGGCCATGGAAGAGTTCAAGGCTTCTTTCAAGATGAGGAACCTGAACGTCGAATTTGGCCAAGAGACATTCATCAAGGGTTTTGAGCTCTGTGAAGGCAGGGTGGCTCGAAGGTTCCCCGAACTCAACCTTAGATTTTTGGAGGAGGAGGACGATGTAGAAGTGGGACCATCCAATGCTACAATCGATCCTTCCTTCGTCGAGCCCACATCTGGTTCATCCGAGTCTACCATAGAAGTGCCCGAGCTAGTTCGGGCACTCGAGGCAATCAAGAGCACTTCGGCTCCATCTTCCGTCACCCGTTCCGAGGTTGAAATCCTCGAGTTGTTGTACATTTTGCTTGTTTGACCTTTTTTTTGCTTTATACTCAAAATTCTTGATTAAATGAAAGTAGATTTCTTTTTGTTCATACCTTAGAGCATTTTTCATACCTCGAATGCAGTCTTCCATCAATGCTGACCCGCTGCCGTAGGGGGTTTTCCTGAAACCCTTAAAAAGAGTCTTGAAGAAGAAAGTCCATCTACTAAAGAAGAAATTAAGAAAGATAGAGGATGACCTTTAAGCTTTGTGGAAGAATGCTTTGAAGGTGACCAGAGAGGTCACTCGCCTCTGGAACTTACACATGAGAGACTCTTCTAGTTTCACCATTCAGAAGGGGAGCTTTGAGAGGGAGCTGGTTGAACTTCGGAAGAATGCAAGCGACAAATCCTAGGCATTGACGATGAAGATTGGCTCCCTCGAGACTCAAATCAAGGCGGCGAAGAAGAAAATTTAACATCTAGAGGGGAGCTTGCTGTGGTCCTTCGATAAGGCATGATTTGAGTGGGACTGGTCGACGAGGTTCTCCGCACTCCAAAAGTAGCTGCATGATTCCGGGCTCACACATGAGACTTACCGACTGGGTTGGAGTGGTAGGATGTCCATGTTAGAACAAAAGTTTCATGCCTTCAACAATGAAGTAGCCCGACTTTAGCGGCAACTTGATGATGGCTTTTGGGCTGGTACAAGCAGGGAGACCAAGGAGGTCATCTCCTTGAGGAGGATCGTTGGCAAGCTTTGGGAGTCGGTTGGTGCGGAAAAGGCTGAGGTGCAGCAGCTAATGCTTGAGCTGGCTTGTGAGCATCAGGCTACCAAGGATGCGGAGGCCAAGTTTGAGATCCTAAGGAGGAGGCTGTGAGAGACTGAGGAGAATTACCATCGAGCTGATAGGATGTTCTGCGATAACATGATGAGCTGGAGGGAGCTCGAGGACAAGATCGATCGTCTTAAGGAATCTTTGGTAATGGCCCCTAGCCCGAAGTCTGAGGAGTCTGGCCCTTCTTAGGATTTCGATAGCCTTTCTCTTTCTCTTTCTCTTTTTTTTTAGTATAATTGGGCTCGTCGATCTATGTTTTGCATGTAATGAACTTACTTTCATAATAAAATGGTACCTTTTTGTTATTTTTGTTTTGCATGGACTTGAGGTTTGTTCGTGGCTTTACCTTCTTTACTTTGTATGTCTCTGTGTTATCTTCTGATGCGATGCTTGTTGCAGATGTTGAGCCAAGGTCTCTTCTGCGAACCGAGATAGGATCCTTCTTTTTATGTTTGCCGTAACTATGTAGTCATAGAAAGAACATGTGTAAGAGTTGTCGAGCTTCTCTTTTTCCCTAGTCTTTGGTCAACGAGGTCCTGACTTTTGCTCACGTTAGGATGAGATTTTTCTTCTATTCCTGACATAATTTGTGGTGGCACGTTAGGGCCATAGGTAGGATCTCTCCCTCCATCTCGTCTTCATTTAATGAGGTCTTCGATTTTGCTTATGTTAGGATAAGGTTATCCTCCTATTTCTAGCGGATTATAAGGGCACATTAGGACCGTTGGAAGAGCCTCTTTTCTCACCTCATCTTAATTTAATGAGGCCTTCGATTTTGCTCATGTTAGGATGAGGTTCTCCTTCTATTTCTAACGGACTGTAGGGGCACATTAGGACCATTGGCAGGGCCTCTACCCTTATCTCATCTTAATCTAATGAGGCCTTCGACTTTGCTCATGTTAGGATGAGGTTCTTCTTCTATTCCTAATGGGCTGTAGGGGCATATTAGGACCATTGGTAGGGCCTCTCCTCTCATCTCGTCTTAATCTAATGAGGCCTTCAACTTTGCTCACATTAGGGTGAGGTTCTCCTCCTATCCCTAACGGACTGTAGGGGCATGTTAGGGCCGTTGGTAGGGCCTCTTCCCTCATCCCATCTTAATCTAATAAGACCTTCGACTTTGCTCACGTTAGGGCGAGGTTATCCTCCTGTTCCTAATGGGCCACTTTAGGTTGCTTCAGAGAGTTATTTGTCATCACACAATTTTTGCACTAGGAAGTAATAAAAATAGAAAAATTTTATTGAGGAAAAATTATTGATAATACATTCTTAGATTTTTTGAATTCCAAGGCCACGAGAGTGTTGCTCCTTTGAGCTCCTTCAAGCGATAAGTTGCAGACCAGACGACCTTCGCTACTTTATACGAATCTTCCCATTTCGAAGCAAGCTTTTCTTGATTCTGAGGTTGTAAAATAGCTGCTAGCCAAAGCACTAAATCCTCCACTTTGAATATTTTGCCTTTGACTTTTGAGTTGTAGTAGCAAGCTATCTTTTGCCTATAGGCCACCATCTGAACTTGAATTTTTTTTCATTTTTTCTCCAATAAGTCAAGGTTAGCTCTGAGGTTCGGTGAATTTTGCTGCTCATTGAATGCAACAACTCGTGCCGATGGAAGTTTAAGTTCTATTGGGATGACCGCTTCTGTTCCAAAAGCTAAGACGAATGAGATCTCCCTAGTTGGCAATCTTTGAATAGTTTGGTATGCCCAGAGCACATGATAGAGTTCATCTATCCAAGTCCCCTTTATCCTTTCAAGTCTTGCTTTGATACCTTGTAGCAGGATTCTATTTATTACTTCAACTTTTTCATTTACTTATGGATGGACCACTGATGTGAAGTGATGAAAGATGTTTAGATCTTCACAGAACTTAGTGAACCTCATCCCAGTAAACTATCATCCATTATCTATTATAAGAGTTTGGGATAGACCGAACCAGCAGATGATTGACTTCTAGACGAAGTTCTATACCTTGGCTTCAGTAATTTTTGCTAACGATTCAGCCTCAATCCATTTGGTGAAGTAGTCGATTGCAATCAGGAGGAACTTTCGTTGTCCAGATGCCATTGGAATGGAGCCAAGTATATCCATTATCCACTACACGAATGGCCAAGGTGCACTTAGTGGAGTAAGCTCAGAGGCCGGCTATCTTTATATATTTGTATCTCTCTGACAGCGGTCACATTTCTTGACATACTCTATAGAATTATGGTACAAGGTCGGTCAATAGTACCCCTATCGAAGTAATCTTTATGACAAGGATCTGGCTCCTACACGACTTTCATAAATTCTCTCATGCACTTTCCATACTGCAAAGTCGATCTTTGAAGGTCGGAGATATCTCAAGAGCGGTAGAGAATACGACCTCTTATATAGCTTGCCTTCATACAGAACATGTCGTAAAGCTTGATTCTTAAGTTTTCGAGCTTCTTTCGAATTATGAGGAAGAGCTCCATTCTTGAGGAAGGCAACCAGTGGGTTGATCCAGCTCGGCTCGTGCTCAACTTGCATAACAGACTACGACTTCTATGAGCTTGGGCACTTTAGAATTTCAAAAAATACTTCTTTGGAAAGTTTGGCTGAGGCTAAAGTGACCAATTTAGAGAGAAGGTCGGCTCGTGCATTTTCTGCCCTCGAAATCTGTTGAATGCTAAAACTGTCGAAGGTCAGAGTCAAGTTCTTTACATTCTCAAGATATTTCATCATGCTTTTCTTTCAAGCTTCGTAACTACCATTAACCTATCCAACCACTAGTTGGAAATCACTGTAGGCTTGGAGCCGGTCTGCTTTTACTTTTTTGCTATTTTTAATCCAGTGATCAAAGCTTTATATTTGACCTCATTATTAGTTGCAGAAAATTTGAAGCATAGCGCATATTCGGTGATGACTCCCTCGAGGTTAACCAAGACCAACTCCACGCCTGCTCTAGTAGCGTTGGATGAACCATCCACGTACAAGGCCCAAAAACTTTCGAAAAGATTGGCTCTCTCTTCGGTGGGGCTCAGTTGCAACCATGGAATATTGGTTTTATTCTATTCAAGCTCAGCCTCATTTGGAATGGTGCATTCTACGATAAAATCTACTAATATCTGAGCTTTGAACGATGGTCGAGGTTGGTAGTTGATGTCAAATTCTGTAAGCTCGATTGTCTATTTTATGATTCTTCCAAAGACATCCATTCGATGAAGGACTGCTTTTATTGGTTGATCCATGAGGACAGTTATGGTATGCCCCTAAAAGTAAGGTTGGAGTCTCCTAACAGCAATTAGAAGAGAGTAAGTTAAATTTTCTAATTTAGAGTACCTAGTCTTTGCATCCCTCAGGACCTGGCTTATGTAGTAGATTGGCCATTGCACTTTTGTTTCATCCTTGATTAGGATTGTTGTCAGGGCTGCTGGGGAGACTGCTAGGTACAAGAATAATTCTTCTCTGGTCTCAAACTTTGCTAGCAGTGGGGGTGAGCTGAGGTAGTTTGTAAGCTCCTCAAATGCCTGTTGGCATTCTGTCATCCAGCAGAAGCTCTTTGGCTACTTAAGAACCTGAAAGAAGAAAAAAAAATCATGGAGAAAAGTACCACCAATAACTCAACCTTTAGGGGTTGACTCAAAACCTTTAGAGATAAAATCCTAAAGGGAGCGTGGTTTATCCCTTCCTTCGAATTTCGAACTCGGGAGTAGGGAGACTACTGTTAGAGATAAATCCCGCTTCCATCGAAGTCTAGTATGATGCTTAGCCTGATATAACTAGTAATCGTAGAAGAGCTTTGATCATGAATTTTTCCTTTCGAACCTCTCTGACAGTCGACCTCCTTCCAGACTCCTTCGACAATCGAGCTCCTTCCAGACCTCTCCAGTAGCTGAGCTCCTTCTGGATCCTCCCAGCGGATCCACATTCGAACATCTCTAGCAGACTTTTTTCAAAGACTCCTCCAGTCATAGGACTCTCGAACCCCTCCCGATCGAACTTTCGATAGTCGCCCAGAAAGGTCTCCCCTCGAATTTGGCTCCATACACAGTGCGAATCAACTCACACATGGACTACCTCAGAGGAGTCCAAACTCCTTTGGTATTAATATAACTTAAGGATTCATCACCAACTGATGCCTACTCCTTCAAGCTTCGACTATTAAGTTTCAACAGACTGGCACATCATAACAACAAATACTATCTCCCATAACAAACTCCACATGGTCCTGAGTGGCCCACTACCTGATGGTTACAACTGTTGCTATCAATTTGTTACAGGCTCCGTCTATAAAAGGGACCCTCCAGACATATTTTCTCTAAGCTCTCTTCTTTCTTCCAATACTCTGTAACTTTTTTGACTGAGCACACCACTTCTGTTGGTCGAAAGAGCTGACTTGATCGTCGGAAGGTTTTACCAGAGCTACCACCTTCGGCTATGGATGAGAATTATTTTGTAGGTCACCGATCGCAACCTCATCTTTTTCGACTCAAACACTTCTTCGATGATAACCAGATTTCACACCAATAGGTTTGATGCTAGAGGAAGGGCTCCCTCTATCTTTTGAGGTTCCCTTATTCTTAAAGGAGTGCTCAGTGGAGATCTCTCTTCTTCTCCTCCAAAGTTCTCCTTTTAGGAAAGGATGCCCCATAGGAAGGCTTCAACCCAACGATCAATGACCTCCATGGCCAGATTCCATCCAGATCTGCCCGCCCCTATTTCATCCCCGACAACTCAAGCTCCACCTGCAGTAATGGTGGACGTAGAGCAGTTCAACTTACTGATCCAGTAGGTTTGCGGCCACGAAAGTGGTGCAGAGCATGTGGCGGTGGCAGCCTTCGACATCGATTCGACCAGAGCAGACTTCTTCGAAACCTCAAGATCTAGTCTAGGGATGGCTGACTCAGACTAACCGATTGGTGACCTCTGAAAAGGGGAAGTAGAGGGACGAGAGCCCCTACACTGATCATGACTCTACCCTCGGTGGGACTTTGTCCCCATTCAGTCAGAAGATCTTGGAGATCCATGATCGAGAAGGTCTCCTGGATCAAAAATTATAAGAGATGAATCGATGGATTGAGAAACTCTACCGAGCTCCATCCTCCCACGATAATGATATTTGTATCGACCCTCCTTTCTCTATCCCACCGAACTTCAAGCTTCCTCAATTCGAGAGCTACGATGGGACTATCGATCCGATCAACTATCTGGTGGCCTTTCAAATGATGATGCTGCTCCATGACGCACCAGACACCATTCTCTATCAAATCTTCCCATCTGTCTTGAAGAGAGCAGCCAAAAATTGGTACTTGGCCCTCAAGCCGAGTACCATCTTCTTTTTTGACCAAATAAGCCATCAGTTTGTGGCTCATTTTGTCAGATTTCAAACCTCACCTAGGACGTCAGTTACTGACAAAATAAGCCATAAACTGATAGCTCATCAGGTAGAAAGAAAAGATGGTACTCGACTTGAGGGTGGAGTATCAGTTTCTGACTGCTTCCTTTAAGGTGAATGGGAAGGCTCAGTAGAGAATGACGTCTGATGCACCATGGAGCAGCATCATCATCCAGAAGACCTCTAGGTGGTTGATCGGATCGGTAGTCCCATCGTAGCTCTCAAATTAAGAGAGCTTGAAGTTCAATAGGATAGGTTCCTGCATGATGTAGTGAGAGAAAGGAGGGTCGGTACAGATATCATTACCATGGAAGGGAGGAGCACAACGAAGTTTCTTGATCCACCGATTTATCTCTTGCAGTTTCTGGTCCAAGAGACCTTCTCGATCGTAAATCTCCAAGGTCTTCTGACTGAACAGGAGCAAAATCCCCTGGGGGTAGAGTCATGATTGGAGCAGGGGCTCTCGGCTCTCTGCTTTCCCTTTCCAGAGGTCATCGATCGGCTAGTCCGAGTCGACCATCCTCAGATTGGATCCTAGGGTTTTGGAGAAGTTTGCTTTGGTCGAATCGACGTCAAAGGCTGCTGCTGCTGCATGTCCTACACCACTTTTATGAGGTCATGAACCTACTGGACTAGCAAGTTGAACTACTCCACATCCACCATTACTGCAGGTGGAGCTTAAGTTATCAGGGATGAAACAAGGGCAGACAGATCTGGATGGGATCTGGTCGTGGAGGCTATTAACCATCGGGTTGAAGCCTTCCTAGGGGGCATCCTTCTCAGAAAGGAGAACTTTGGAGGAGAAGAAGAGAGATCTCCACTGAGCACTCCTTTAAGAATAAGGAAACCTCAAAAGGCAGAGGGAGCATTTTCTCTAGCGTCAATTTTATTGGTGTGAAATCTAGTTGTCGTCAGAGAAGAATTTGAGTCAGAGAAGATGAGGTCGCTGTTGGTGACCTACAAAATAAGTTTCGTTCAGAGTCGGGGGTGGTGGCTCCGACAAGACCCTTCGATGATCATGTCAGCTCTTTCAGTCAACAGAAATGGAGTGCTTAGTCAAGAAAGTTGCAGAGTATTGGAAGAAAGAAGAGAGCTTAGAGAAAACATATCTGGAGGATCTCTTTTATAGATGGAGCCTATAGCAAACTGATTGTGATAGCCATAATCGTCTAGTAATAGGCCTCTTGGGGCCACGTGAAGTTTGTTATGGGGGATAGTATTTGTTGTCGTGATCTGCCAGTCTGTTGGAACTTAATAGTCGAAGTTCGAAGGAGTAGACATCAGTTGGTGATGAATCCTTAAGTTATGTCAATACGAAAGGAGTTTGGATTCCTCTAAGGCAGTCCATGTGTGAGTTGATTCATGCTGTGTATGGAGCCAAATTCGAGAGGAGACCTTTCTGGGTGACTATCAAAAGTTCGGTTGGGAGGGGTTTGGGAGTCCTATGACTGGAGGAGTCTTTGAAGGAAGTTCGTCGGAGATGTTCGAACATGGATCCACTGGGGGGATCTGAAAGAAGTTCGGCTATTGGAGAGGTCCGGAAGAAGTTTGGCTACTGGAGGAGTCCAGAAGGAGGTCAGCTACTGGAGAGGTCTGAAAGGAGCTCAACTATTGGAGGGTCTGGAAGGAGCTTGACTACTGGAGGGATTCGGAAGGAGCTCGACTGCTGCAGAAGTCCGAAAGAAGATCAACTACTGAAGAAGTCCGAAAGAAGATCGGCTGCTGGAGAAGTTCGGAAGGAGGTCGACTGCTGGAGAGGTCCCAAGAGAAAGAATTCATGATTAAAGCTCCCTATAATTACCAATTACATCAGGCTAAGCATCAGACTAGACTTCGGCGGGAGCGGGGTTTATCTCTAATAATAGTTTCCCTACTTTTGAGTTCGAAATTCGAAGGAAGAAAAAAAGCGACTGCCAATGTTCGGTCCCGTGTTCTCACACTTGTCAGGATGAGATGTTTTGGTATTTACCACGTTGGCACCGAAGCTTTCTAAGTTTGAAATGAGTTTGAAAAGACGATCCTTCAAATCTCCCACTGAAACTCTGTCCCAGGTATGGTGCCATAAAAACTCCATCCATCGCCACTCTTCTATCATGATGAGTGGGATACGTGGCGCATGCTAACTGGCTAAAGTCGATCCACAATCATAACCATCTTGAGTTACCTCTAGCTATTTAAGACCTTCTCCTTTCATTCGGATGCCATTCTTGCCTCAGTCTTCTCCGTCCTTTGGTCCCCGTTCGTCTTCTTCCCAAGGGTTTTGGCTTCTTCCCTCACCTTGCTGAGCTTTGGATACCCTTTTGACTGATTCTGATCACATCCATCATTCTTTTGTTCTTTTCAAATAGCTTAGGTCAGTTTCTTGATCCTTCTTTTAGATTATTCGTGCTTTTTCTTTCTAGCTTCTTGCTCCCCTGATTTTTTGATAGCAACATTTATCCTACATTTTTTCTTATTTTTTGGAGGTTTTCTTGGGATCTAATTTTGATCCGAATGTCTTTCGAAACCTCCTACTCCATTAGTTCTTGAGGCTCACCTAGACCGACCTTTCTTGATCCTGCACCCCCGACCAAGGTAGAACCTAGGAGCATGTCTCACTCGTCCTTCATTTCAGACACCATCCTGTCTGTTCTTACTCTGGACGATCTTTTTCTAATTCGAATCTAATATGGAATCCCTCCGGAATATAACCTTGAACTTCCTAGCTCTGATGACCGAGTCAGCTCTCCTCCGATTGGCCGATTTTGTTTGTACTTAAAAACTTTGCGTGCCGAGCTTAGGCTCCCACTGCCCCTTTTTGTAGTCATCCTCTTTAGATTTTTAAACATCTCTTTCACATCTATCGTATTGAACTTCTTTCAGTTCGTCATTGATTTTGTTTCTCTTTGTCAACTGGTCAAGGTCCCCCTGACCATTTTGCTCTTTAGAAATTTCTACACCTTCAAGCACCATCCTTCTGCAAAGGACTGGTGGTACTTTTTCCCCCAGTTACTATCATCCTAACAAATGCCATTCGATGATAGCATGCTCGAGTTGACACAAAACCTTTAGGGGTTGACTTTAAGCCTTTTTCTCTTAAATTTTTCATGGCTTAGCCTCCTTTAAACTTGCTTCTTTGAGTCTTCTAGATGAAAGTTGTAGGCATTTTTGAGATATGGCTCTAGCTTCCTGAAATCTCTATACAAATACTTGAGCAACTTATAAGTATTAATCACATGCTCAAATATTTTTTTATTCATCAAAATCAAGACTAGGGTCAATAATCTTTCTTTTTTTGATGGTGACAAAACTTTGAGTATGTACAAGTAACGTGCCAAGATTAATTTAGAGTATCATCAATTAATACATACCACATGGTTCAATTAATTTTTCTTATCAATTGGAGAATAAGAGATTTCAGGAAGTTGATTAAGGGCTACGATCCTAACATTTAATACCAAAGCATAATATGATCTATCAGAACAATAACTTAAATTGTCCACATCTTTTGTAGGCTTTATTAATAATTAAGAGCAATAAATTATGATTGAATTCCATTTTTATTATGTGCTCTTGATCTCTCTCATTGTTAGCTTTAATTGATTTCTCCTTTTTTGTACTTGACCATTTTCATTGTTATTATGTTTTAGTCATTTCTTATTCTTTCTTAATTGTTCTCCCCTTTTTTGTACTTGATCTTTTTACTTATTACACATTATTTGCTTATTCCTTCTTTCCCTTTTTGTCATCAGCAATAAATGAAACAAACATACATATAAAATGAATATACAAGAGAGGAAAATTTCATTCATTTCATAAAAAAATATAATGTTTTATATGATTGTGCTATGTTCAAAAAAAAGTTACCAAGACAGTACATCATCATCAATAGGTTAATGTAACAAAGATAAACTAAGCATAATAGATAATGCAATATAGCTAATTAGATCCTAGACCTAACAAAAGAAACTCCAGGTCTCCTACTCTTGGTCCTATTGGAAGGACCAATTGCAGAAGATGAAAATCCTACATTGGCTTTAGTGTAGGTCCCAAATGGTGGTCTAGGGGTGGGCTGAGATGAGGTAGAGGGTTAAGTATGTTGTGCGCTCTGGGATGGCTGAGAAGTGGGTTGGCTAAGAACACTGGATGGTCCTACTGTTATCGAAGCCACTACCATTATTGCTACTACTGTACTAGGTGGGGCATAGATTTGTAATTGCTCAACTAACTTTTCCATAGAGATCAGAAGTTGATATGGTGCTAGACTTCTGGATGGTCCCCAAACCTCTAATCTCCTCCTAAATCTCCAAATCTCTGAATCAATCCTCCCCCTCAATCTAGCAGTCTCTCTAGCTAGATCAGTAAGGTTTGAATGCTCAAATGATCTATCTCTGGTCTCCATGGCCTTCATCCTCTCTGCCAATCTACTAGGCTTAGAGCCAAATCTACTAAGCCCTATCTCTATCCACTCTATCTAAAATCTGGGACCATCAATAACTATCTTAGCCACTCTCCTCATCTAATCATCATCCAATCAGATGTAAGAGAACTGAGAGTATTGATCTATTGCTGCCAATGGTACTATCAGTGATTGCTAATGGAGTCACTAGGGGTGTAGAAGACTAAGGGACAAGGGTCGGTGTCTCTAGCTCTGCAAACTATGGTGGGGGAGTCTCAGGCTCTAAATCTGGCCGAGAGTGACTTTGACCTCCCTCATCTACCTGTCTCCATTGCTGGTCCTACCTAAATATCCAATGTACCCACCATCCTTCCAACTTACAGTATTCCATGCAATGTAAGGTCCACTCATTGTAAGTATCGGAGTGCATCAGGGTATGAAAAATCTCTCCATCTAATGATACACCCACCTTCTGAAACACTAGAGTCAAAGCCATGCCATAAGAAAGGCATGCCTTTGCTTTACCTACTCTCACTAATTCGATACATAATTAGAGTAGGGAGATTCAAGGCCTCCCCCAAAATCATGTAGTACTATGATATTCCTCTCTAACACAAAATCTAACCTACCAGTTTTCAGGAAGAGGATCCATCCAATGATGTGGTGTAGGAGGTGCATCTCAATGAATAATTCGTTTGCATATAGCTCTATAATTCTCTTAACATTTGATTGCTTCAAGATCACTTTCAGTGCTTCCTTATAATTGAATGGATGATGGGAAGCATTGCCTTCACAAGGGAGGTGCCAAATCACTCCTAACCTTTCCTCAAGATAGCAAAAATTGGACACCCTTTACTAAGCAACTGATCTCATCAGAACCTCTAGCCATAAAATCATAAAACTCATGGATGAGGCTAGGAGAGGTAGGAAGATCCAAACTATAGAAGTATTCCCAGCCTACTACCAAATCTAGTGACCAACACATAAACCCTCACATTCAAGAAATCTAAAATCTACTTTCCTACTGGTCATCACCATGCAATCGCTGAAGGGATCCATCAGAGATGGAGAAGGTGGCTAAGACCATGGAGCCAAAGCTTCTTCATGGTGTGAGGAGTCATTGCAAAATTTGGTGTGGCATTTGGCTTGGGCTTCAACTCGAGGGCACTTGTGTCGGACTACCAATTGCTTCCTAGCACCCATTGTGCATGAGGGGAAATTCAAATCGAAGGAAAGGGACAAGTGGAGGGCTCCATAGAAGTCAAAGATAGTTTTTGATGGGTTGGGTATTGTTCTAAGGTTATCGGAAGAAAGGAAAAGGTGAAAAAGAGAAAACAAATTTTATAGTCAAAAGACTATGCATTTGACCTTGAGTCGACTCTAGATCCTTGTTCGAGCTGACTTGAGTGGGAGTCGACTTGAGCTCAAACATAGAAAAATTAATGAATTTTCAAGAGAAAAATCAATAACACACTTAAGAGTCAGCTCAAAGGGAATTGTTTGGATGGATTTAAATTGAAGATAATCAATGAATTGGGATATTCAATAAATCAAGGAATTTCAAGAAAATTTGATGAGAATTTAAGCGAAAGCATTACGAACACCTAAGTCTCTCTTAATCATGCTAAATATATCTTCACTTAGGGATCTGGTAAATATATCAGTTAATTATCTATCAGTACTAACAAAATTAAGCAATACATTATCATTTTGAACATGATTTCTTATGAAATGATGTCTTATTTCAATATATTTTATTCTTGGATGCTAAATAGAATTTTTAGTTAAGTTGATTGCACTGTATTATTAAATTTTATAGAAATTTTATTCATTTTAATGCTATAATCCACTAGTTGTTGCTTAATTCACAAAATTTAGGTACAACATCTTTCGATTGCAATATATTCAGCTTCCACCATGGATATGTAAGGATTGGTGATGCTCCCAAGTCTTGAGAGGCCATAGGATGAGTCAGGATGTTGGCTGCGAGAAACTAGGATAGGTATGGTCCTAAGGCTAGGACAAGAATTATCCTAGGATGGAGGTAGTGTGCAGCCCTTTAAGACTTGAGGTCTAGATGTTGAGGAGCTTGGTTAGTGCTCTAATGATTTAAGATATAAGATGGAGCAAGGGACCAGAGTCGAGGGATAAAAATTATAGAGAATGGCTATTTCTGCATATTAGTTGGCTTAGTCTGAAACTGGATTGACTATGTCTCAGAGGATAAACTAAATAGAAATGTGTGCATTCAGAACTGTTGGCATGATATGCAACTGGATCGACTCAATTTTAGAATAAGTCGACCCAGTCTCAAGTTAACTGACTCAGTGCCAAGACTGAGCCGACTCAGTGTGCTGGCAAAGACATGCAAAAGATTTATTTGAAGCTAGGGTCTGGGTTGATCCTGGGGATCTTAAGGCCTAGTTTGAGAGGTCTTAAGAGGACTAACTCATTTATGGATCGGGTTTAGATTCAGGAGATGAGAGCATGTGAGACATGGGTGTACATGAGATCGGTGAGTGCTTTCATGTATTAGATTAGCTTAGAAGAGTTTTTGAGCTGGGATTTATTAGAATTCATGTGAAAACCCTAGGATATATAAACCATTGAAATGTAATAATTACAAGTGAGGAATATAACATAGTTTTTCTTCCGACCTCTCTTCTCTTTGGTTCTAATGCCAAAATCCTAGGTGCCATCCCCTTTCTCTCTTCTTCTTAGATCTTTCTTGGTTTGCTGAATTAACATCCAAGTTTCACTCAAGAGATCGGATCTACAGCTATGGCTTCGAGCAGCCACAGGCATAACAATTGATATTAAAGTCCGATTGAGCATGGAGGAGAAAGAAGATTAGATTTCAGCAGAGGATCAGTGGCAAGGATCAAATCTAGGTTTTCTCTAGACTTTATAAGGAAGAGATCTAAAGGCTCCTGTCCATCCTCCCTAGTCAAGATAATTTTCAAATCTACCTCTTGTGTTGTTATTTGATTTGGATTGATTATAAATATAGTGGGTTGAAGGTAGGATTGGAGAAATTTGATGGTAAAATAAGTTTCATGATGTAGAAGGTTAGGATGGAGGATCTGTTGGCTCAGATGGGGCTGGATTTAGCCTTGAAAGATAGGTCAAAAGAGATGACAAACAAGATATGGATGTCCTTAGAAAAAAGGGCATGTGCCATGATTAGGACTTATCTAGTGGATGAGATTTTGTATGGTGTCTTGGAGAAGAGAACACCCAAAGATCTATGGTTGAGGTTAGATCAGTTGTACATGGAGAAAAATATGTGCAACAAGTTGATACTAAGGAAGCAACTATACAGTCTTCGGATATAGAAGGGTGAGGATGTTGTGGATCATATTTAGTGGTTCGATCGGATGAGCATGGACTTGCTCAACATAGGGATGGATCTCAAAGAGGAGGACAAAAGTTTGTTACTATTGTGTTTGCAATCTAGGAGCTTCAATCCATTGATGACGATGTTGCTATATGGTTAGAAGATACTGATGTACGAGAAGATCATATCAATGCTTAAATCCAACGAGTAGCGAGAATGGATGATGAAGAGGGAGGTCTTCTAGAAGGATTTTGCAATTTCAGAGAAGCTTAGGAAAGAAAAGAAGGATGAGCAGAGGGACAGCAAGGAGTTTAGGAGATGCTTTAAGTATGGTGAAGTAACGTATTTTAAGCAGGAATGTCCACTTTGGAAGAAGCGCAAGGTAGGAGAAAAGTCGGATTCCATCGGTTCAATTGCTGAAGGAGAAAAGTCGAATGAGCTCTTGTTGGTTTTGGAGGAGCCCGTAGGGTATGGTGTATTCGAAATGGCTTTGAAGGAGTCCATGGAGTGCAGAGAGTTTGAAGGAATGGCGATGGTGTTTGAGGTACAGCAACAGGCCCAATAGTGCAGCATTAGATGGTTGGCCTCAGGTGACTCAAGTACAGAGTCGACTTCTGCAACATCAGAAGGACTTTGATTCTAGGTGGAGCACCGAGTAGGAATGGCTTCATAGGTGCAAAGAGATGCGGCATGAGTTCAAAGCAAAGAGGTGCAGAGAGAGGACCTATATTCCAGCACTAGTGCCGAGGCTGCATAGATCCAAGTGGAGCAGATTATACAAGAAGATAGGTGTGGCTCTGAGGGGATCGTGTCAGATAGAGCATTAGGTGCAATGAGTGCCGGTATAGGAACACTGTAGTTTCTTTAGGGAAGTCTAAAAAAAAATACGGCTGCAAAGCAGAAGGATATTTATAACTCCAAAGATGGTACAAAAGAGTAAGCCAAGGTCTTTAGTTGAGAGGTGATCATCTCAAAGATCTCCAAGGGAGCTCAGCAATTGAAGAAGGATAGCATTGGCAAGGTTTACACAAGGGATAGTTAGGACATGCAGCAACATCGGGATCATGCAGGAGGACATTATCAGGTGTGCCAAGGCTTAGGCACACTAAGATGGAGATTGTAAGGATTCGTGGTGCCCCTAAGCCTTGGAAGGCCATAGAAGGAGTCAAGACATTGGCTTCGAAAGACTAGGACAGGTGTGGTCTTAGGATTAGAATAGGAATTATCCTAGGATGGAGGCAGTGTGTAGCCCTCCATGGGCTTGAGGTTTAGGTATCGAGAACCTTGAGGGGCTTGGTTGATGCTTCGAAGACCTAGGATACACGGTGGAGCAAGAGATCAAAGTTGAGGGATGAAGATTGCAGAGAAGGGCTATTTCTGCAGGTTAGTCGACTTAGTTTGAAACTAGATTGACTATGTCTCAGAGAAAAAGCTAAATAGAAAGGTGTGTGTTTGTGACTGCTAGCACAGTATGCAATTGGATTGATCTAGTCTCAGGTTAGCTGACCTAGTCTCAGGTTAGCCGACTTAGTGCTGAAACTAAGCCAACTTAGTATATGGGCAGAGACATGCGAAAAGTCTATTTGAGGCTAGTGTCTGGGTTGATCTTAGGGATTTTAAGGCCTAGTTTGAGAGGTCTTAATGGGGCTAACTCTGGATCTATAATAGTTATTTGGCTGGTTCATCACAAAAGTTTTATCTTTCTTAAATGAACTCCTAAATTATGATAAAGTCCTTAGAACCACAATCAATCGATAAAGAAGAATTTATCGAATGGCTTTTAAATTATTTATGATCAAATAATAAGTTATTAACAAGGATGATAACTTATTGAGTATAGATCGTTGTATGTCATATGTGTTAGTTGTCCTTGTAACCAAATGGTGTGAAGACACTAGTATGACATTCAGATGAGATATGGTAGTATATTTGCACTGACCGTAACCAATGTAGTACTCTACTATCAAGAGTAGCTTGCTAAGGCCAATGGATATAAGTGTCCCTCCGATCTGAGATCACCATGGTGACTTGCAAACAACTCACTGTACTTTGGTGTCGGACTGTCTATATTTCTAATATAGGTTTGAAAGATTTCTGAGTACAGTCAAATACTTGTAAAGTCAGTGTATAAGTCAAGATGAGATTGACCACTCCTGATTAACTTCAGGAAGAGAATAACTCGCTATGTTTCAATTTAGCAAAACCTAGGTCTGGATAATTCTTGTGAGGTGTCACGGGATTTGCAAAATTTTGAGACATAATAGCGATAACTTGTATGAGTGCTGATAGCGTACTCGAAGTCATCTTGAGCATTATTAGTTAAAGGGATGAATTACAACCATGGGCTAGGGTTCTAAGAATGTTGCTTTGCATACATTCAATCTATCTGAACGTCGGGAGCCATTGCTAGATGGTAACTTCAATTGGTATAGAAATTGGTTTCTATACTACTAGCTCAGGTTCAAACCTATAGGGTCACACACATTAGAGCTTATAACCTGATCAGATGGTTAATTGATGATTGAGAATCATCTCAAGGTCAAACATTCAATGTGATTGATGTTTGACCTAATGCAAGTGTTGCTGGAGGATTGATTAGCAACTAAATTGCTAATTGGCTCAATTTGATTGAGCAATCAGACTGAGATCAAGTCTAATTAAATTAGATTTAATTAGAATTAGTTTGAACTTAATTGGGTTAAGTCTAATTGATTTATTGGATAATCCAATTGCAAAGAAAAATCAATTCCTAGTTGGACTAGGATTTAAGTGCATCTAATTCCAAATTGACTTTGGATTTAAATTAGAATTAAATATAGTGTAATCTAATTTAATTAAACTCCTAATTAAACTAGGATCACTCTCAATTAGGTTGCATTTTATCTAATTTAAATTAATTTTAATTTAGGTTCAAAATAGTTTTGACCTAGTCAAACATAAAGCATCCTAGTTGGACTGGGACTCTCACTCTTCCCTTATGCCAATTGTCCCACTTCCCAATATTTAATTCTAGATTTTTTTTCTATAATTTCTATGCCTAAGAAATGATTTTTCACACCCCATTATCTCAGGAATTGGATTTAAATTTGATTTGGTCAAAATTAGAAAGTAGTTGTGCATAGGATTCTATTTGATAGAGTCCTAGTTATCCAAAACACCTCCTCTCTCTATGGAATTTTCTCCATGCCACCCTCTAATTTTTTGTGTGCCTTCTCTCCACTTTTTGAGGCATGGCTTTTATGTTCTCCACGCACAAAAATCATTGTTTGACTAGGTCTCTTGACCTAGTATTGGGGCGCCTCCTATAAGATGGCTAGAGGATGTGATAAATCTCTGAAAAATTATGAAAAATTAGAGAAGAAGGAGGAGAAGGCATGGAGGATTTGTGGTGCCAAGATTCTTGGAGAAAATCCCTCAATTAAGACATCAAAGGTTGATGTCTTGAAGAGACAAGGTAAGAGAAGATTGTCTTCTCTTATTTTTTTTTTTTATGTTTTTCTCTTTCTATTTTATTTATAATTTTTATATGATAAAAATCTAAGAGAGAGAGGATTTGGGTGTGGGGATGAGTGTTCTAAGTTGTTGGGGCATAGTGTTAATTTTTTAGAAATGATCTGATCATTTCCTGATGAGAGAAGGAGAAGAGAAGAAAGGTTTTCTCTTAGGGTTTCTTAGAGAACCTTTTCTCTCCAATTTTTATGAAAATTTTATATGATGAAAATAAAAAATCTTAGATTTGGAAACTTAGAAAAAATTTTAGAGGAAAAGCTCTCCTCTTATCCTAGCATAGAGATATTTTCAGGATATCAACCGTTGATGTCCTGAAAGAAAAGATTTATCTTCTCTTAGGATTTATTTTTCCTTGATTTTATTTTCTAATTTTTGAAAGATCCAAGGGTTGGATTTCTTCCTTATTCCTCCTCATGTTCTTCATCTCTTGGAGTGTCTAAGAGATCCAAAGAACATGTATTTGTTAACCATCAGGAGGGATCTGTAAGAAGCTAGCACTTCGAGTAGATCTTCGTTCGATAAACCTTCGATCTATGTTACAAATTCGTATAGATCACCTATAAAGGTCGGATGCTTGTACGACTATAAAGGCAATAATAGATTTAATTACAGAGTTCTCGATCCATGCAAAGGTAAGAGATCTGATCTCTTGGTGACCTAGATGCGATCTAGGATTAGATCTAGAATTATTCTAGATCTAGGTATTGATATGATCAATACTATTTATGATTAATTTAATTTTAGATTTATATTTGCATCATAACATGTTATAGATCCTTGATGTAGGATTTTGTAATTTGAGTATATACGTGTTGTAGATTAAATAGTTTAATCTATGTCTTCCGCTGCTTTATATTTCAAAAAAATTTTGAAATCTATGCATGAAACCTTGCATGTTTCCCAACATCGGAGACCAAGGATACACGATGGAGCAAGAGACCAGAGCCGACGGATGAAGATTGCAGAGAAGGGCTATTTCTATAGGTTAGTCGGCTTAGTTTGAAACTAGATCGACTATGTCTCAGAGAAAAAGCTAAATAGAAAGGTGTGTATTCGTGACTGCTGGCACAGTATGCAATTAGGTTAATCCAGTCTCAGGTTAGCTGACCTAGTCTCCGGTTAGCTAACTTAGTGCTGAAACTGAGCCGACTCAGTATATGGGCAGAGACATGCGGAAAGTCTATTTGAGGCCGGTGTCTAGTTGATCTTAGGGGTCTTAAGGCCTGGTTTGAGAGGTCTTAATAGGGCTAACTCATGTATGGATTAGGTTTAGATCCATGAGATGAGAGCATGTGAGATATGGGTGTACATGGACTCAATGTGTGCTTTCATGTATTAGGTTAGCCTAGAAGAGTTTTTGAGCTAGGGTTTATTAAAGTTCATAGGGGAACTCTAGGGTACATAAACCATTGTAATGTAACAATTACAAGTGGAGAATACAATATAACTTTTCTCCCTAACTCTCTTCTTTCTTGTTCTAACGTCAAAATCCTAGGTGCCTTCCCTTTTCTATCTTCTTCTTAGATCTTCTTCGGTTTGTTGGGTTAACGCCTAGGCTCCGCACAAGAGATTGGATCTACGGCTATGGCTCTGAGCAGCCATAGGCATATAACAAGATAGTGCTACCAAATTTTATTTCTTGCTAAACTATGAGATTAAATTCACACCTAAAAATTGGTAAGGTTCACTTGTACATTTTCTATCTAATTTGCAACCAGCAACATCAACTTCAGAATATACAATCAAATTAATAGAAGAATTTTTAGAGTATCATAAACCTATATTATAAGTACCCATTAAGTATCTAAAAATTCTTTTAATAGCTAATAGACGTGATTTCATAGGATTAGCTTGATATCTAGTACACATACTCTAAATATTATATCTAGTCTACCGACAGTAATATAGATGAAAGATCCAATAATATCTTTATAGAGTTTGTGATCAATACTCTTATCATTTTCATCTTTGTTAAGCTTACGTGAAGGGCTCATAAATGTACCAAGAGATCTAGCACTCTCCATCCCAAATTTTTTGATAATCTTCATAGTGTCTTACTTTGATTGATGAAGATTTCTTCTTTGATTTGCTTGATTTAGAGTCTAAGAAAGAAGTTTAGCTCTTTAATCATAGTCATCTCGAACTCCCCCTGCATCAAATTTAAAAAATTTTAGCAAAGAGATTCATTTATAGTACCAAATATAATGTTATCTACATATTTTTGTACAACCAGTAAATCATCTTGTTTTTCTTCAAAAATAGTGTTGTATCTACACTACCTTTAATCAAATCATTTTCAAGGCAAAATTTATTTAATCTCTCATATCATGCATGGCGTGCTTGCTTTAAACCATACATAGTTTTATGCAATTTAAAAACATGATTTGATGATGTGTGATTTTCAAAATCAAGAGGTTATTCAACATAAACTTCCTCCAAAATGAAACCATTCAAAAATGTACTCTTAACATCTATTTAATACAACTTGAAATCTATAAAATATGTAAATGTAAATAACAATCTAATAGCTTCTAATATTGTAACAGGAGCATAAGTTTCATCAAAATTAATACCCTATTCTTGATTATATCCTTTAGCTACTAATCTAGCCTTATTTCTTATAACTACTCTATTTTCATCTCACTTATTTTTGAATATCCATTCAGTTTCAATTATTGGATGGTCAATTGGTTTATCAACTAAGATCCAAACTTTATTTCTTTCAAATCAGTTTAACTCTTCTTACAAAGTAATCATCCAATTAGGATCATTTTCTACCTCTTCATGAATTGATTTAGGTTCAATTTGGGATATAAAAGCTAAATGGTTATTAATATTTCTTAAAGAAGAATGAATTTCTATCCCTTGTGAAGGATTACCAACTACAAAATTTTTAGGGTGTCTGTATGCATATCTCCACTCATTGGATAAACTCTCATCTTGGACATTCTTATGAGTTTCCTCTTCACCTGCAGCTTCCTTACTATTTTTTTGATCATCTTGAGCTAAGGATTCTTTAAGAGAGAGCCTTTCTATTCCTTTGTCTATGATACCTACAACATCATTAGTAATATCTTCTATTCTAGAAGATAAGTCATTAGATTCATCAAAAACAACATGGATAGATTCTTCAATAATAAGTGTTCTTTTATTGAAAACTCTATAAACCTTGCTAAATGAATATTATTCTAGGAACATACCTTCATCCGACTTGGCATCAAATTTTTCAAGATTATCTTTTCAATTATTTAGAATACATTTGCAACCAAAAACATAAAAGTAACTAATATTTTATTTTCATTCTTTCCAAAGTTTATATGAGGTTTTTTTCAAAATTAGTTGGATTAAAGCTTGATTTAAAATATAACATATTATGTTTTTAGCTTCAACTCAAAAGTATCTTGGGAGATTATTTTCACATAATATGGTATAGGCCATTTCTTCTAAAGTTTTATTTTTTCTTTCAATAATCGTATTTTATTGAGATATTCTAGAAGTGAAAAAGTTATGTTCAATGTCCTTTTCATTACAAAAGTTTTAAAAATATTAGTTTTTAAACTCTGTTCACTCCTAATGCAAATAATAGTTAGATTCTTTTCATTTAAACTTTTTTAATAAAACTTGATAAATGCTAAAAAAACTTAATCCTTTTGAGTAAAAAATAAAATCTAAGCAAATATAAAAAAAATTATCTACAATCATAAGTCTATATCTTTTACCTTTCAGGCTTGTAGTCCTAATAGGTCTACATAAGTCAATGTAAAATATTTCTAGGGATCTAGAATTTAAAACAAAATTTTTAAATTTAAAAAAGCTTCAATAGTTTATTTTTCAAATTGACATGCATCATAAATCTGATTTTTTTCAAAATCCAGCTTTGGTAATGCTTTAACAAGATCTCATTTAATTAATTTAGAAATTAAATCTATGCTAGTATGTCCTAATCTATGATGCCATAACCAACTAGTCTCATTAATTTTGACATTCATTGCTACTAAACATTGGTCATTCCTTTTGAGATTTCATCTAGATCAATCACGTAGATATTATCATGTCTATATTCCTTGAAAATAATACAATCATCAATGGGGCTAGACACAATATACGTTAAAGATTCAAAAACTACTTTAAATTCTTTATTACAAAATTAACTTATACTTAACAAGTTATGCTTTAAGCCATCTACTAATAATATATTTTCTATAGAAGTGGAGGGAGTGATACAAATATTATCAATACCCATGATGTGTTCTTTGCCGCTGTCACTAAAGGTCACCACTCCTCCTTTCTTTACCTCTAGCATGACAAATTTTTCTCTATCACCCATTATATACCTTGAGCAGGCACTATCAAAGTACCATTTTCTTTTTTTTTCGAGACTGCAAGACACACCTGCAAACACAAATCAAGTGTTGGCTTTAGGTACCCAAGCTAACTTGGGTGCTTTAAGATTAGTTTCTATGGTTCCTTTTAGAACCTAAACTTTCTTAAATTTTTATCCATTTTTTTGTTTTCTAAAATCATAGTGATAAGCTTTTTGTCCTATTTTTCCATAGTAGAAATATGTAACATTTTTAAGAAACAATGGTTAATTCTTTGACAAAAAAGTTCTTCAAAAATTTTTATTTCTTTGGTGGTTTAAATCCAAGTCCAACCTTGTTAAAAATAGTTTCTTAGTTATTTAATAGCATCTATAATTTTTTAGAGCTATAAGTGAATTTTTCAACAATAGGCTTAAACTTTTCAACTTCTTTCTTTAAAATCTAGTTTTCTTTAATTAAAGAATATTTTTCTTTTAAAAGCTTTTCTTTTTCTTTGGTTAAGGTCTAGTGTGTGTCATAGAACATCGAAGATAAAATTAATTCTGGTTCAACTACTATTCCATATAACAGGATGAGACCAGGTCGAATCCATAGGGATCTTAGGCTAAGTTGTATTCGAATAAGAAAAAAAAGAAATAGTGCAAGGAAAGATCTTTTTCTATTGAGCACGTGAAGCATTGTGTATTTTTACTAAATTAAGAATAAAATAAGAAGTAAATCGAATAAAAGAAGATACTTCAGATTTTTTTGAATAATTATGTATTAATCAGATCTGTATTTGCAAAGATGCAAAAGACTTTGTGATTAGGTCTCAATATAATCTATTCTTGTTGAGCATAAGCTGTATCCTTGGATCACGATTCGTTTCATCAGAACATAGCTTATTTGGAATTTTAATTCATAGGAGGTGATTATCAATCTTTGATATATCCTATATTGTTAGAGTACGATCCGTATCCTTAGATCATGGGTTGTTCCTATTTAGCATAGATTATTTAAAGAAGATGATCTAAATAAAATAAATTAGATATTTATAATTAAAAAGAGAGCTTAATATTTAGTTGCATCAAATCATAATACAAAGGTTCATGAAAATTGAAGCATATATGATTACACAATTTTCAGCTACTTCTCTGAAGTGAAGGACTCTAGCCATGCATGGAAGAGATGTCGCTTTCTATCATCATCTTCATCATCTGGCTCCTTGGAAGAAGAGAGAGAAACTCCTATAGATCTGTTGCGATATTCTCCTGATCTGCGTACTCTTCTTTGGATTAAAAAGTAGAAGAAGGAAGAAGAGAAGAAGGGAACATGGGTGAGAGGAGGGGACATTCGGCTTTTAGGTGTTGGAATTTTGTGGAGAGGCCTTGGAATTTGTAGAGGGAGAGTTTGGAGATGCGCGGACTTTGGGGAGAAAGCATATAGAGCCACGTGAGGGTGAGTTAGCATGGAGGAAGTTAAGAGGAAAGAGTGGACCCGCTAGGAATTAATGTGAGGAAGTTGTTGCGCTGGGAAGTTTTGTAGAGAGTTTTAGGTGCATGGAATCTTTGGCTTTTTGTGGGGAATTGGGGCCACATAAGAGTAGTTGGAACGTGTGAAAGGGAATTAATGTGGTGATGTGGCGCATGGGGAGTTGAGGCCTCTTTCTTCACATGAATAAAAATCCCATGCTATGAATTGGTTGGTGTAGAACTTTAGGGCTTCTTTGGATGAGGTGCATCCTTAATAGCCATTAGATTTTGATGCAATGCTTCCTAGCTTTTGATTGTGATATAACCCTTGAGTTGGTTGCTTGGTTCACTCAAGTCCAAGCCAAATTGAATCCCTTTATTTGTATGAGCCTAATTTGCCAATTGCCTGCAAAATAGACTAAGAAGTATTAAATTTTAACTAATAAAGATT